>DWJZ01010448.1:0-10114 GCA_018249125.1 Asbolis capucinus
TAGAGGCAGATAGTTGAAGTAGGGCTTATGTAACGTGCGCTCACAGCCTCATACTATATGTGCCTGTATGTTGAGACAGTGTCTGGAATTATGCGGAAAATTAGTATGAGAAAATTGCGATGCATAATAACATAATGTTACTATACACATTGGCTGGCTTCAACACATTGATGGCCTGAGTGCTGGTCGTCATAGTGAGGAGGCCTAGAGCCACCCTACTTTAATGTGCATTGGTGGAAGGGTTGGTGGCCAACCCCAATGGAAGGTTTTATGCCACCGAAAAGCCTCCGATATGGCTTAAAGATATACTCGTTGCAAATGCGATCTGAAATATTTAATAACAAACTTTTCGTTGCCTAGCAACCTGTATCAAAAAGGAGAGTTAAAATTTTGTTGTTTTATCAGTTGTTAACTCTTTTTTACATTATTACTCTTATTTACTTGAAAAAAAAAATTACTTGTAACTTATTCTATTTGCTTGGTGACGAATGCATACAGTGTAAATAAATGAAAATCATTAAATTGTAAAAGTGTAAAACAAAATATTTCAATAGGTTGAAAGGTTGTATACTCCTTCATGAAATTAAGGATGTCAGAGTATGAATTTGTGAATGATGTAATTTTTTTGTTTCACTGATATGACTGTATTTGTAGTTGGTACTTATTCTTTGATCAATACTTAGTTTGATAACTAATAGATTAATTTTCTAAAATATAATGAATAGTTTAGTGGAAAAACCTCAGTAATGTAAGTTGGTGAAAACCACATAAAAGATTTTTTATGATTTGTTTACATATACTCTGGATCCAAGTTTCACTAAGTATAAGTATAACTGGGATTTATGAATTTATGTGCCCTCCGAAGCCCGGAAGTTTTCATGGAATTGTTCTCACTGCCGGTCACTCTTCCTCCTACCTTGACAGGCCGGTTGGCTGGCCGGCTGCTAGACCGAAGGTCGTGGGTTCGATTCCCACCCAGGTCAACTTTTCTGTGATGAGCAGGAATGTTTGTCCTGTGTTTCTGGGTATAAATATTAATATAAGTATGTATTTAAAGATATATATGTATGTTTATCAGTTGTCAGATCACCATAGTACAAGCTAACGCTTAGTTTGGGGTCAGATGACCGTGTGTGAGTTGTCCAAAGATATTTATATTTATTTATTTATTTCTAATTATACTATACTTAAATTTAGTAATCTTTCTAACAGCACTTACCTATATATTTATTATTGTTAATTACTGTACGACTAATAAGCATTAGTACTATATACAAATAATCACACTTGGCGCTTACACTGCCGTGCGCCGTATAACCAAACTACACAGTGCATAATTGTGCATTAGGAAAATTACTTGTAAACAAATTGTGGGGTTGAGAATATAGGCGTTTTTCTACCCCACAAAATATTAATGCTTTTCACCAACTACTGCGAATTCGGGATATTTTTGTAAAGACGAATTGGTAAGCATTCAATCAGTATGGGACTGGGGTTTAGTGCCAAATACAGTAAATGTGTGTGTGTGTACATTAAAAATGCACCCACAAAAACCAAAATTATCTACCACAATAATGTGCTCACCCTTACGATTTGTTTGAAGTTTCTTCTATGATCCCATTAGCATAATCTTATTGAAAAAAATCCATAAATCTAGTATCAAGCGGTGATAGCCTAACTCTGGTCCTCCGGGAGGCTTAGGTTTGAATCTTGTATCCACTTTAAATTTTTAAGTTATGTGCGTATTAATTGATTTGAACAATTTTTTGTTTGGTGTAGTCAGAGTAGTTAGACTAAGTTTAAATAGAATTATAAGATATTTATCAAATTATAAGACTTTAGTAAATCTCCCGTATAGCAAATTATGCGATTTAATTTATTGTATACTGTAAGAACCATTCTTTAACAGGTCCCCGTCGTAAGGACGGGTGACTGCTAGTGTACAAAATTCAATAAGCGCTTCTGTGTTTCAGAGGACACGTAAAAAATCGGTCCCGTTATTTTCGTTAGATGGCAAAATATAAGCCATGTTGGAAGCCTTCGAACCTTAAAACTTCCGACACTTGAGTTAGCCACCAATCCATTAATCCCCATTAAAAGGTGGTAGAATATGCTCTGGGTCTCCTCAGTATGAGAGACCCATCAGTAGCGCCATTGGTTGAAGCCATTGCAGATCGTCTGCCGCGTCAGCTACTTGTGCAATACAGTAAACAAACTAAGCATTCCGTCACACACTGTCGCGTTTCCCATGTGTGGTCACGGCTTGGCTAACACAATGGTCACTAATAGTCTTATAAACAACGAAATACTTTTAGGTGAAGGAAACAACATGTAGCCAAGTGTAGCCGATGACAGCATCGGTTTAGGTATAGTTGATAAGTACGGCGGCCTGGAATACTAACCCCAATCTTATTGGTATAGACGCAAATAGTATCTTTAATACGTTCTAAGCCAGATTTTTTGAAAAAAATAGAACGAAACCATATTTATTCCACCTAGTGAAAAAAAAAAAACAAAAAAATATTAACAGAATTTAACAAATTTACAATATAAAAAAAGAAAAAACAAAGTTACAATGAAAAATAATAAATTAATTAATAATAATAAAAATGAGAAAAAAAGTATTAATTAACATTAATCTAATATACATCTTTCTTTCTTTTTTGTTAAATAAGAGTTATCATAATTTTAGATGGTAATTTTGCTAAATCCATACCTTTACGAGCTGACGGAAACGGTTGCACTCAGATGTGTATAAGGAGTGGAAGTCTTCGCACTCTGGCCTTCTTTTTATGTTACAAGCAGACAAATGAGCAAACAAGTCATTGGTCGCTGCGTGGACATTGCAAGTCCAGGTTGGAGTATCAGTAACGAGTGCCAGGAAGGAAGGACACGTACGAGAAGATGAGAAGCAGTACAGTGCTGAAGCAACCGGAATCAATGACTATAGTGAGTGATACACCAACAACATACCGAAAGGTGACGGAAAAATAATGAGAAGGAGGATGACTGATGGATGTGGATGGGGAGAAATAGAGGAGAACTGTTTCCCAAGCTCCAAGCCAGAAGACGACGATTCGTTTGGCGGCTAATTCAAGCAAGGGTGTGGTAGCCAGTGACACCAGGTTCAAGAAGAGATAGTAATCTTTCTGCTCCACCGAGCTTACTTCTGCGCCGTCATACAACACCCTGGTTTATCATCATGGAATGTGGATTGGTATTTTAGTGCACCACAGTGCAATAATTTTGTTTCTATTTTTGCTTTACAAGACACATTATGTCTGGTTGTAAAACTATCATTATTGCGATACAAGGATTCTTAAACCTTGTAAAATGGAATAAGTGATGAAATATTATTTAAGAATATTATCCTATTTATAATTAATAATCGAATTATATATTGAGATACATAGGTACATCCCTGAATTTTTTTTTTATTAAAATTTAATGAACTGACCCAGATAATTTGCTAGGCCATACAATCGCATGACGACTCACCACACGAGCTTTCATTAGGCCACGACACGTGTCCGATTCGACACGGTATCGTTCCCACGTCGGATGTGAAGATGATTCGACACGGCAACGACGCGACTTGATGTGAGAAATATTGTGATACACAGTGAAGATTGCTCTATAAGGCATTTTAATTGCTATAAGTATTACAGTGAAGTATTTTGTTTGCAAAATCAAAATGATTTTGTAGGTAAGTGCATGTCAACTGAATAATGCTGCATTGAGAGTCGTTAATGATTCCTTTAATCGCTTCCTAATACTAATCAGATATAAGTTACCATTAAAGACTCTGAGTGTCGCTGCCCATACCACAATTTTATTCGTTTATAACTGTTTTTTTTTTAAGTCAGCACTCTTTTTTTGGCAAATCTCCGAAATTGAATAATTAAGAAGGTTATTCATCAAAATATTATTATTAAAATGAAAAATAAAAAAGCGAAGTAAATAAAACAAGAATCTGCTACTATTATTAATATTTTATTAAATATAAGTAAATTTTACCTCACAATTATTTACAAAAAATCGACAATTAAAATTTAATTATAGTATATATCTTATCACTAAAGACATATCTTCATATTATAAAATTACAGTCGCGTAATATTTTACGTCTAATTTTTGTAATATAATAACAGCGTATACCCTACTCAATATTAAGTAGAGCAAGCTTATGTCTGAACACATTTATTAATTTAAGGGACACTTATAAACCTTATGTCGTAGTGCATAAGATTCAAAGTATATGTAAAAATTAATCTCTTAGCTAGGGTTGTCACACAATATGTTTTTTAATTGAGTTCTCACGAAAATAATCATCGGAACGTTACGGTTCATCGTGTATTATTATGTTGAAAACAATACATTACCTGAAGACAATTTATAACATAAAATGTATAACTTACAAATATGTGAAAAAGTAAGTAATAAAAACCAGAAAAATGCTAAAGTTGTATTTTTAGTCAATTCGGCATTTTTGTTGAATTGTGATATTTTCCGGATATTTTCTTGTTTCTAGATTTTAATTTATAAGTTACACCTACCTAAACCCTCGTTTGTTCATTTATTTTAGTAGTTTCTCTATATAGCAGTATATATTACGTGCATTCTAGTCTTACCACCACTGAATTACCTAAATTTAGCTGGTCATTAAAATCAGACTGCTAGGTCTATAGGTGTTCCATTTCTGGAGATACAAAAGTGTCTGCTAAGAATAACTCGGAAACGCAACAAAAATGTACCTCATCAAAATCTCACACAGTACCAGTACCTATATTTGTTTTTTTTCCAATCCAACGATATCTTCAAACGACCAATTCAACAAAGCGACTCCAACGATATCTATTGAAAGTGCATGACGTCAGAAGATGTCTTAAGAAATGACCTTTAAAACATATTTTCGTTAAAACACCCAAGCCTATTTGGTATCAGTTATACATACAATCTATCGACAAACAATCCAGTAGACCGTTTTCTTGTAAATCCGCTAACATGGTGAAGAAAATCGCTTCAGCGCTCAATTGGACTCTGCCACGCTCTCTGTATTCCTGAATTTTTTCTATGATAAAGTCAAATATATTCTCAAAGTAGGTAAGTTCTTTAAATTGGTCCAAGTTAGCAATCTTGTAGATGAAACCGTCATCGAGTCCTATCTTCTGTAAAGCCAGCATGTGGACGAACGCGTGATACCAGATGTTAGAGCATTTCAAGGTTTCACTGCACAAGTTGGCGAGGAACAGCATTACGCATTTCCAATTTGGATCCATTGTGTTACATTTTGTTTGGATTATAACCACGGACTGAAAAAAAAAAGAAGATGAGTTCAAAAGTAATTAATTAAAGGGAATCATCTTGTAACATGTAGCAATCAGTTCCATTGCCTTTTCTAGTTTCAGGAGACATAATTATCACTGTTTCTTAGCATGTAGCAATCAGTTCCATTGCCTTTTCTAGTTTCAGGAGACATAATTATCACTATTTTTAACATGTAGCAATCAGTTCCATCGCCTTTTCTAGTTTCGGCGACATAATTATCACTGTTTTTTAGCATGTAGCAATCAGTTCCATTGCCTTTTCTAGTTTCAGGAGACATAATTATCACTGTTTTTTGTAATAAATTAAATCGAACCGATGATATTACTAAGGATGAGCTTATAAACGAATTTACACCATCGATATTGAAATCACTTAACCCTGTAATTATTACTAGTGTTAAAAAATATGTGATTATATTAGTTACCTCATAAAGAATACTCTTAAAGATATCCATAGATCTCCTCACTGGTGTGGAAATCTCCAAAGGTGTGTATCCTCTTTTTTCTTTAACAACATCGACAGCTTTGTCGTAAGATAGAGCGTACACATCGACCATAGCTAGTCGCTGCTGAGTTTGGTTCGTTTGCGAGGAGAGCTTTCTAAAGATCCTGTAGAATTCGAACAGGAATCGCAGAATCACCGACATCCCGTACTTGTAAGTGTTCTCCATTCTAACTTCATTATCACTTTCGTCAATAGCCCTGGACATTTAAAAAAAAATGTTTGTAGTATACATAATTTATTTTATACCAGTCCCAAAGCCAGGTCGCATTTTCAAAATATATACGCCAGAGAGTAATTAAAATACACATAACAGTAATTATATAAAAATGATAATGAATATGGCAAAAAAAAAATACGGGTAATGAGAGCTACACGATTATTTTCATATTAAGACTTTGTGACAATACTGTGTACAAATTAGCGGCAATATATGCGAACGACTGTTTGTGTTCGTGTACGTCATTTATGTACGTAAAAAAATATCATTATTTAATAAAGAGCGAGATGAGAAGAGATTTAAATAACACAAGCTCCGCCTCAGGGTCGTCTTACCAATAAAATGAGGTAAATTCTTCAAAAATGTTTCCAGTTTTGTTTTTTGGGAAATATGTATATTCATAACTTAATCAATTACAGTATTTTTATTACCACATAGATGAATGGTGATAGATGAAATGTAGTTATAGATTACCAATTTCTTATCACAGCGGAGTTCATGCTTGTATTTGAGACACACACGGTGGCATCCCACAGGGCTCGGTGTTTTCACCTAAACTGTTCATCATGCATATCAATTATATACATGACGTCAGGAAAAGGAATTTCTATGCTGATGATAGATCTTCATATAGGGCAAATATACTGTAGTAAAAAGTCGGAACAGCGTTGACAAAACAGCGGCATTTAGAGAAATAAAATCGCGCACAAATTTCAAGGTTATGTGCCACCACAGTTTTACAATTTTTTCCTTATATTTTGAACATTATCAGTATGAGACTATGTGAATTTTGGAATAAGATCTATTCGCAGGGAACAACGTTTTGGTTGCTAAATTTATTATTAATACTGAAAATATATGTAGGCTATATCGTCATGAGGAAACCTGCAGTAATTTCTATTCCCGGGCGTATTATGTGTACCTATCTTCTCTTGACTAGCGCTGTACATTACTCACATCATGTCATGCAAAGTAGGAAGTACTTCAGTGTGGCTGATGACAAAATAGAAAAAATACTCACAAATCTAGATACAACAGGTGCAATTGGCTCACAAGCTCATCTGTATCATTCCGAAGTGCACTTCCATCGCTCACCAGCGCTGCGACGTGATCTTTGACTGAACTTATTTCAGATAACGACACATTACCAATAACATTTGCAAATGCTTTAGGCACAGGAAATTTTATATCCAATGATGGCTTTGGATTTATATAAACAATGTCTAAATCTTCTTTAGATGATGACGATGAACTATCGCTCTCAGACTTATTGATATCATCCAAGGTAATCTTAACTGTTTGGTTCTTCGTTTCAGGTAAATTGGCTTTCAGGCTATGGGTTATATCTGGTCTTTTAGGAGCAGCAAATGTAATGACGCGAGATAAATAAGGGTTAGGAATATTTTCTATTCGTTTGACATCATCGTAAGGATATCCTGGCTGATCAGGTGGTGTCGGGATGGCATTAATCTCTTCGTGTCCAATACTTTGTGGTGGCCATTGAGCGCTGCATAAAGTTAGCAGGATCAAGAACAGAGCTGATAGCATTCTAAATCTGGAATTTAAAGTCATCGATAATTTAATTGTGATCTATAACTAACTAGTTATATAATGAAAATCTATTTATAATGAAAATGTTACAAATAAGTGAACGCACACAAGTTATACCGATGACCGAAGAACAAATACTTACATATATATCATTTAAATATCTGCCCTAGACATTGACAAGACTCTTCGATTCGCAGGCACGGTCACCAATTAGGTTTCAATGCCGTCAATCGTATCGAAGGACCATTTCGTATAATAATACAATAATAATTTATACTAGCCAGCTGGTATGATGAAAGCGATGATTTGATGAAGGAGATGGTAAACGGAACGGTAGAATACTCAATAGTAACCCAATTAGTGACTCACTGCCACACTCACAGTAGGTAATAAATTATTAATTACTACATAATTAGTTCTAGATCCTGTATTAGGGATTTAAGGAACCGTTCCGGATCTGAGTGTGACTGTAAGCCCTCAGACTTAAAATGGCCTGTTCTATTTCATCTGTACTCTCATTTTTTAATTTTTAAGCTCCGATCAATAACACAACGAGATGTCGGTTCAGTAACAAAAATGTGGATCGATACATAGCAGCTCTCTTGGAATGAAGGCTGGTGTTTTATTTAGTTCGTTTCCAACAGCCAACACATAAACACGTCCTATAATGCTTCATGGGTGTAATAAAGTTGAATGTAGAAAATTGTATTACTTTTTCTCAGTTCCTAACCAACATTCAACGAAGATATATAGTTATATATTCATTCGGACAGTATTTTGAATTAAATTTCTATTGGAGGCGTCATCTACTATATTCTTGATGAAAGATTAGGAGAGAACCGTCATCGATGTATTGAAACCACTAATTATTTACTGGATAATTAGAGTACCCCGTTTTCTTTTTGACTAATAGCGCATCCATACTCATATAACAATGTATGTATGTATATGAGTCATTGTTGTAATTAAGAAATTCTATTAATATAATAAATACTTCCTTAGGTTAGGTTCAGGTTTAAGCAAAATGACTCATGCTTAATAATATGTATGCGCCGACGCGATGCAACTTTGTGTATATGTGTGCGTGTGCGCACGCATATGCGTGTGTGCGTGCCTATATATGTGTGCCTGAGTGCTGAGTTTTTATGTATTTCATTCAATTTAACAGGAACATAGGCTCACCTCGTATAGATATCGTCCTTCGAACGTCGAATAATCGTTGGAAACATTCACGACGTCGCCGCAAAATTGTTTTATAGCTTGAAGGAAAACTGTTATCTGTAATGAATATGTACTACACTTTATTGCAAATTTAAAGAAATAGCAAATAAAATTATGGTAGTAAAATATTTGACATATTTTACAAAAAAATATTTTTATTATTTTATTTATTGAGTCCTTGTTACATAGGTCATATGCTCATATGTACAACTAGCTTTTGCCCACGGTTTCGCTCGCGTTAAAAAGTATTATTATTAATTATGGGGTGGGTCCTTTCTTAGGGTATGCCTACGTCATAATAGCTATATGCATGCAAAGTCTCAGCCCAATCGGTTTAAAATTCACAAAATTTCATACAAACTTTCATCCCCTATTTTATCTCCTTGGGGGTAGAATTTATCAAAGTCCTTTCTTAGCGGATGCCTACGTCATAACATCTACCTGCATGCCAAATTTCATCGCGATTCCTCCAGTGCTTTGTGCTGCGCGTTGATAGATCACTATGTATGTCAGTCACTTTTGAGTTTTATATATACATATTATTTACAATGTGCATATATCTTTTTTTTGTACCTATGATAGACCCTTTTAGGTCAGATTATATTATAATTCGTAGTAATTGTATAGTTAATTACTTTTTCCCACGACTACCTCAACAAAATCTTTCACCCCAGCGTCATCCCACAGGTCGAAATTTTGAAAACGCTTGAAATTATTTTTAAAAGTTTTATTTCTTATCGAATGCATTTATACTTTCAATAATAACAGCTATCCATAGGAAATGTCGTCTATTTTCTCATCAAGCCTTTTTTTGCGGTAAAAAGTAGCTGTTTTTTCTCAAGTTCTATTCTATCTTTGTACAAGTTTCCATCAAAACCATCCATCGTATAGACAATTAAAGTTACTTATGTATGTTTTTTTATATTATAAGCAGACAAAGGAAACGAATGAGTCACATGTTAAGTGAACACCGCTGCCCATGGACATTAGTAACGCCAGGGGCATCACTGATGCATGTGTAATATTAGGAAAGACAAAATATGTTTTATTTACCGTGCTAGTGCCAATGGCCGCATTTTCTATACAATGCGCCTCATCGCGATCTTGCAATGCATCTACCATTGCTTTGTAGCATGGTCTCATGGTTTTACATCTAAAACATACAATAATTAACATATCGCCACCAGTATAGGTATTAAATCAATTAAATAAACAAATAAAGAATTAAGTTGAATTTTAACTTGATATAAAAATTCATCTAAATATTGATTTGATGATGCATCCTATCTAAAC
>DWJZ01010449.1:0-10113 GCA_018249125.1 Asbolis capucinus
CATCTTTGTGTAACTCCAATGGTTTAGGCAGCGTACGCCAACATAGATCAGAGGGCAGATTTTTTTCCGACTTAATTGACATATATCGTTATGTTATGGCCAAAATTACATAAAATCATTACAAATTGTAGCCTATATGTTATTCTGATATATAACCTATAGAACTGTAAAGTTTCATCCAAATCCGTCAAGTAGTTTTTTTGTGAAAGAGTAACAAACATTCTTACTAACAAACTTTCTCGTTTATAATATTAATACGGTTCTCAGGAGTACAGGTACCAGGATGTCCCGTTCAACAGACCTACATTCAAACCATTAGTCTATCATTACTGCAAAAAACACATGGCTTTGCTCCAACCCTTCGATGGCCCACTATTGATCACGGGTTTCTCCTCATGCTGAGGAGTCCTAGAGCGTAGTCCACCACGACGATTCAATTGGTGAAAGGGTTAGTGGCTAATCCAAGTTTTGGAAGTTTTTATGCCACCCAAAGGCCTCTTAGTAAATGTCTATTCATTCTTGCCTTGAAGACATTTACATTGTAATCAAACAGAAACACCGACGCGGGCAACTTATTCCAGTCTTTCGCGGTACGGATGATAAAAGACTTAACGATTGAAATCTAACAACAACCGGGACTGACGGCTTTACGTGTCCTCCGAAACACGGACACGTTCGTGAATTTTTTACCACCAACGGTCACTCATCCTCCTACTGACCGCACCAGCTGTTGCTTAACGTTTTCGAATTAAGCCGCCGGGCTAACGCATCCTTACATACCCATCAAGTATTGTACATAAAAACAGAACCGTTTATTTTAGTTTTACTAGCAAAACAACAAAGGATTCAATATTTATGTAACTGGTAAAAGCTAGTAAGACCGCTATTTTAATAGCGGATATATATTCGTTTTAACTTTTTTTGTTTGAAAGAAACAAAAAGCAAATACCAAACAAAATGGATAAAAATATTCAATTATAAAAACACGATGCAACATTTTTGGTGCGGTCGGTTGCCGAACAAATTGTCGGAGTGCTGTTTTGCCAAAACCCTTCGACGAGGTTTGACGACTACCATTTGTCAATTACCAACGACAGTCCTGTTAGCTAAAATTTGCAATCAACGATCAAGCAGCAAACGATCTGCAACAAAAGCGCAGACGATCGCTTTGAGTCGAAATAAATTGTATTATCTTTTTTATACCACAAATAAGTTAACGTTTGACTACGATCCCACCTGATGGTAAGAGGCGATGGTACCTGATGGTAAAGCTCACTAACTTAGTAAATGTCTATTCACTCTTGCCTTGAAGACATTTACATTGTAATCAAACAGAAACACCGACGCGGACAACTTATTCCAGTCCTTCGCGGTACGGGTGTTAAAAGACTAGGTGAAACGCGTCGTTGGTACTGACGGGATGTTAACGTCGATTGAAACGCAATTTTTGGGAATAAACTAATCTCAAAACCTTATAAGTAGCACGATTGGTCGCTATATATTTATATAATTCGAATTTGCGATCTACGACAATTATCACAAAATTTTCGTAATCGTTTTGCAGCAAGTTACGTAATAAAGCAATTGGATTACCTTACAGTTAATTTTTTGCCACTAGCGGTCACCCATCCACATTTTGCAGCCATTCTTTGATCACTAGGATAGTAGGAATGTTGATAAAAAGCAGCCTATGTCTTATTCCAGTCTGTGATCTATCTCTGTACCAAATTTCATCTAGATTGGTTCAGTAGTTTTTGTGTGAAAGAGTTACAAACACCCATCCATCCTTACAAACTTTCGCAGTTATTACGACAAACACTAGCCAGGATTTTAAATCTTCTATTACATAACTTATAATATTAATTTACAATTCAAAACATCTCCAACTGAGTGAATGTATGAATGAACGACCGGCCTAACGAGGAAGCTTTTGCGTATCTGTAGACTGAAAAAAAATCTAGAGAGGTTTGAAAAAAGAACTCCGGTGCCGTGTTCGTTTCCATTCTCAGTTTGTTTCGTTGAAGGTCGAAACTCGGATAAGGGGCGCTTGGCTGTAATGATCTTCCGTACCGGGTTGAGTTCTTCAGTACTGCGAAATGCCTTATAGTACCTACATTCACGCTGCAGCTTCCAGTCGATAGTTTAAAATTAGAAATAGAAGCTACGTGAATGGTTTATAGAAACTTGAGACAATTTCTTAATCGATTCCGTGTTTGTTATCTAAATAGCCGACTAAACTATCGGCATCGGGAGAAATGTAAGAAACTGATGAAAAAATTACACAAATTAAAATTTCAGCAAATAATTTAGTCTGATTCCCGTCACTTGCGCTACTCGTATCACTTCACACGATTTTTTCGTCTCTATAATAAAATTTATCATAATATAGTGGGTAGATTGAAAAATTAGTTGTTAATTGAAATATGTACCGTCATGTAATAAAAATTAAGTTTCACTTCTATTGTGTGTCATGGGATTACTGTTCAATGGCAAAAATTGGTAATATGTTTGTCCATGGTCAAGAGATTGCCATTAGCTAATTTTGTTTTCAGTAAATCAACAGGCCGGTTGGTCTAGTGGTAAGTGAACCTGACTGCTACACCGAAGGTCGTGGGTTCGATTCCCACCCAGGTCAAACTTTTCTGTGATGAGCACGAATGTTTGTTCTATGTTTCTGGGTGTGAATATCTGTATAGTATGTATATGAAAATTTTGTATATATGTATGTTTATCAGTTGTCTGTTTGATCACCATAGTACAAGCTAACGCTTAGTTTGGGGTCAGATGGCCGTGTTTATGTAATCCAAAAGATATTAAAAGGTAAAAAATAAAAATTAGCACAGTAGATTAAAATGGCCACGTACAGATCAGAGTATGCCCGAATAGGTTAACTTCTCACAAACAGCGGTTCGTTTTACCACTTGTCCATAAAGATATTTCGATTGCCCTTGGAAGTTTAAATTGTACTGTGTTTATTTTGTTTTTTTTTTAATTTGAATATCATCACAATATGGGAATACCAATTAAGCAGCATTACCATCGCTGAAACTCGTACATAATACGAGTTTACGATGAATGTGCTTCAAAAAGCACGTAAAATAAAAAATACGGATATATTCTGTGAATGTCAGATATAGGAACATCCCTATAAAACCTGGTTTAGGCATGATGGTAATAAATTCAACAGTGACTAGTGATGCGCCCGTCATGACGAGCGGTTTGCAGCTGATGTAATAAAATAAGAAGGGTGATGTTGCATTTTCGTACTAGCGATATTTGGACATTTATAAAACGCATTACTAACACAAAGGGTTCTTGTGTTTCGGTTTATTAAAAACAAAGCTAGGACAAAATTGCTGGCATCGGTAAATACAATTTAATATTTTACCATTGCTATTCTATCTCGCTCTGTGACTTCATGGATCGAGTCTATAGAAAGACAAATGTGCTTAAAGTTTTCTTTAATTGACAAAAACGTCCATGTTTTAAATGGAACACGTTGTAATTTAAGTAATCAAAAAGTAAGACGAAATGAGTTAACCAACGGATCTACTTGCTTGTCTACTGAAAACCACTGGACCTTTTTTGAAAAAGCCAAAATATGAACGAAAAACCGCGTCGTTCGAACTAGCATGATTTTCATATGAGAATGGATACCCGCCGCACGTCGTCGGGTTGTTCGATGGAAGAAGGAAGATGAGGAAATAATATCAAACAAGTCCTGCGCTCTCTCCAACATGTAGCCTATTGAAAACCGAGATGCTCTCCACTCTGCACCTGTGCTTAAGACTTTTTATCTAGGTAATCAGCATACTTTTGTCACCAACAAGCCTCTACGCAAGGCTCTCCGTCGACTTCAAGACTGATTTGTGAGATTTGGCTACACTAGCCCGAATATGCAGTCCTCAAAACACACGGACCTGGACCTAATATATGGTCAAGATCACTGCCCAGTGCTTCGCCGGCTTCATATACGTAACAAACTAAACATGGCGTTTTATACGCGCTAGTATGAAAGCTGTTAACAGCGGGGCCGATCGTGTCACCAAGTGTTATTGATGCGCGGGAAAAATCCGCACGGACATTTAGCGACGGACAAATTAATTTATCGACGAAGCCACTGTATAGTGTTGAACTGTGTTTCGAACAAATGGAAATCTATTTTAGTTTCTACTTTCATACTGAATGGAAATAAAATGTCGATCGGTATTCACCCTCGCATGAGATAGGCAAATAAAATCTATGTACTCGGTTGGGTGAAAAATACCAGTATATACGTTTTGACTACTCAGAAGCTATTTTATTTAAGAAATCAAGTAAAACATAGTGAATAATTAAATAGGAAAAAAAGGTGGGATGAAATTAAAAAATAAATAAACGAAAAGCCTTTATTACTAGCACTCTTATACTGTTACAATTAATACTATAAATTTTAAAATATGGTTCTATATTATATATGTATATATACAGAACCAAAGTAGTGGTCGCCTCTTTAATGTAGGCCTCTCCTAAACCTCGCCACCAATCCCCTTCCCGTGCCTCTCACATCCATAGGTTCTACTTAAAGGCTACATAGGATACAGTGTGTAAGAACTAGGAAAAACATCTACAAAACAAAAGTACAAAGCATATTTTACTATTTTATGAGTTCATCTTAGCTTTACTATTTTACGAACAATCCATATATACGTATTTTGATCCAATTAAGATCGAGTTGAACAAAAACATGTTCAAACAAGCTTTAATTATTGAATTATAATTTGAAGAAATACACAAAATTTCATAACTATACTGTCAACCATTGAGGAGTTCTCTTGTCTGGAGCCGATCCTGAGCACAGCAGAAGAACATACTTATCATAAAAAGACGTCATCAAGACGGAATGTTTATGCAAAATTTTGGCTCCGTAGTGTAATGGAAGTGGGTCTAACTAACCTTGCAAAATTTAATCCGAACATTTAGCCAACAAATTTACTAATAAAGAAACATACACTGTAAGTTAAATAAAAGCTTGTAAAAAGCTATTTCGGATTTTCTAAATATATATCTTTTTGACAACGTTGTCTTCTAAGTTTATAATAGATCACTAAAGTATGGAATCTTATTATAAAACGAACCTAGCATAACATCTAACACGTGCTGATGCAAAATTCAGGCGATCAAATATGATTGATACCGCAATATTGCTACGAACGACGAAATACATCTAGTACTGACGTTTTAAATGATCTGTATGACTTTTAGAAACGATATTACGTTTCCTGGTTTAAAACAAAGTGGTGATAGTGAATCTAATACAGTTTCAGATTCTAAATACTAGAGGTAGTAACAAAAGTTTCATTGAGAGCAAAATTAAACAAGATATATTAAAAATATTTAAAAACACAAACTTTAATTATACATATGTACATAATACAAAGAAACACACCAAATTTCATAACTGTATTGTTAACCGTTGAGGAGTTCCTTTGTCTGGAGCCGATCCTGAATGTAGTATCAGGTTATGCTTGTCATAAAAATGCATTGTCATCAGGATGAAAACTTTATGCAAAATTTCAACTCTGTAGGTTAAAAGGAAGTGGGTTTAAAAAGGTTTAATATTTGCAAGCTATTACAATGGTGAGTGAACTATTTACAAGATTTGACCCGTGACATATAAATATACTAACATACTAATATAAAAACATACACTGCAAGTTAAATAAAAATTTGCAAACTACTAACAAGGCATTAGAGAAATATGAAATACAATTTTGCAATCACAATATCATTGCTAATACTTTAAATAAGATGTTTATAAAATATTTAACAGATAGGCAATATTTGATTGGCCGTTTGGTCTAGTAGTTAGTGAACCTGACTGCTACATGTACGGACGTGGGTTCGATTCCCACCCAGGCCAATTTTTTTTGCGATGAGCAGGAATATTTGTTCTATGTGTCTGATTTAAAAATATCTGTTTCCCAGTGGTTTCAGAGTTTCTATACAAATTTTAACCTATCATCCTACGGGAACAAAGCAGTCTTATGGGATAAAAAGTATACTATAACCATTGTCCTTACATAAGCCAAAACATGCTAACGTTTCTGCAGCGCATGCTATCGAAGACATTTTACACTACTTTTTTACTCCTTGGGTTAAATAATCAAAGTTTTATTAGGGATCTCTCTTTTTCTAGATATTTATAAAACCTGTATCACTCAGTGATAATGTACTATTCTAATGGTGAAAGAATTTTTGAAACTGGATCAATATTTTTTTACTTCATTCGTTACAAACATACAAAAATACAAATGTTTCTCTATCTCTTAATAATTAGTATGGATGACAACTGTTTAAAAAAAATTGAATTTCACTCTACACCTATAAAATATCAGAAACACCACGATGAGATCCTAGCTAACAAAGAATATAATATTAATTATATATGCTACTGTGTGTTGAACTTGGTACAGAGGTAGAATAGGACTTGAGGAAAAACAGTCTTTGTTATCGAAAATATGCTTAAGGAGGTTGAAATATGAAATGAAAGTTCACCATTATAAACATAACATGCACTAGATGTGATGTTTACTGTGGGGGGCTGTAAAGGGGATAAAGACGGGTGTACCACACGGACGTACTCGCCAGGATAAGCTAGTAATAACAACAATAATCTTTCCAATTACTTATTTGAACCTCAAAATTGTGATCAGTATTCTTGAGTGCTTTACTTCGGCCAAAATATTTAAAAATACATTTCTATTTCATATATAAGTTGTTACTAACTGTAATGCTTATATAATACTAGACTCTTAACATATACAATACTCGTTAGTTTTGTATACGCTCCAATCCAATTACCTACACGAAATTGACGATCTAATCATTTTTATTTTTTTACGTAATCCAAGAAACACGTTCAAATAGACGAATTTGTAACACGAATAACCTTAATATTTGTAGACGTGTTCTAGATAAATTTAAAAGTAAAACAAGCTTTATTTAAAATTTTAAACACAAGCTTTAATTTTAGAATCGTAATACGAAGAAACACGAAGAAATTCATAACTGTATTGTAAACTGTCGAGGAGTTCCCTTGTCTATAGTTAATCCTGAACATATCCGGTGCTTATAATAAAAATGTATTGTCATCAGGATGGAATGTTTATGCAAAATTTGAGCTCCGTAGTGTACGAGCCTAATTAAACTTGCAAGATTTGACCGTAACAAAGTAACATAAGTTCTAACATTTTTATATACAAACATACACCGTAAGTTGAATAATAACTTGTAACAATTCTTACTCAAACACATGTTTCTTAAAATTTCGTATTCAGTATGTATAAGCACTTACCATTGCTCTTAAAGTTGACGGGAATGCAAATCACATCCTTTATAAAAATATCATTTTCTATACTCACTGGTGTACATGTGTTTCTCATACCTGACAAAGGCGATTTGTATAAACTGAGAATTGGTTCTGCTAGGAGAGCGCCTCCCGGTTCTGAAATACAATCAAGCTATTGTAGACCTTGTTTATTTAAGGAATAAGACCGAATTTTCCTTGCCGGGATCACGTAAGCCACTGATATTTGTTATATAACTAATTTACTGACCTAGATATGAAACAAAGATCTGCTTTTCGTCAATCTTATATCAATACTTAGAACCATATTCCAAAAGTATTTACACATTTTTAAGTTCGTAATAGAAAGTATTCCTAGGTTTGTAAAAAGCGTAATCATTTTAACTTAACAAAGTTTAAAAGAGTCTTCAAAACTTTTCCCCAGTTCCAACAAGGAAACTAGATTAAAAACAAACCTTGCTTTTGGCTCGGCTCACAAAACGCATCTTTACAAACAACTGTACTAATAGGGTGGAAGTACATCATCTAGAAACGCCAAGAAATTCACAAAGAATTATGTGCTACTTCCAAAGCAATTTCACATCTAACTTCCCTAACTCAATTGCGAACCTAGGACTTTGCGGAAGCTCTCTTTGTCGCACAAATTTCCAGAACACAATTTCACACTTGGCAGTCTTTTGCGATGACAACGTAATTTTTCACAATAATGGGATTAATATTTTCAGCTCAAATGCCTTGGCAGTTTTTATTCGTGATTGATCATTTTAAGGAGTACCCTATTGTCTCACCATGTGCTATAAGAGAGATAAGAGACTAAAATATAAATAAACTCACGAATCAGCAAAATTAAAAATGCATAATGATTTTTTTATTATCATTCCCTTGGTCCTTTTCTTCTATTTATTACCCACGACTGACCGATTAGAGGTTTTGTTTGTTTATTTGTATTCCCAAACTTATCATTGATGTATTTGATTAGCTCCTAAAACTATTGATCCGTTTTGGATGGTCGTATTCTCTGGGATGCTCATAAATATATTTTAGTATTTTTTTATATACATCTTCTTTTTTATAAAAAAAAACATCCAACGCATATGGAGAAGCTCTGGGATTGTCTTCTCCGAGTGGAATCGGCTCTCTCCCGATTCCGCTCGGCAGTCTTCTTCTTCACCATTACGGTCTAGCAAGAGACTACAGCTTTCCACGCAGACTTCCTCACGAGCATAGCTGCCACTATTACTGGCGTGCATAGATCTTCCTCGATCTGTCCGATCAGGTAGCGCGCACACCTCCAGCGTGTGCTGAGCGTCATCTCGGACACCTCCACAGTGGTGGCATTGACACCATTAGATTATTATACACATCTAGGTAAAACTTTGCTTGCGGCTGTTATAATATCGTTACAACTGTGTTTCGTTTTACGATTGCTTTAAATTTGCTAATTCAGGGGTTTGGAGTTGCACAATACGCTGATATCAGAATAACTCAGAAGTTATTAACTTAGTTCCTCATTAGTTTTTAAATGTTATTAATCACTTTAATTTAGTTAGTATTAGGTGTGTATGTTATAGACGCAGTAACATTAATGGCATATTTTCTTTTCTCCAACAAAATACAATAAAATACAATGATTGTCGTGACACTTTGATATTGGTAATAGCCATCCTTACATTGGTCATATTTGTATAGATAAATATAAATTATATTCCTCATTGCTTTATATCTGATTTCCTTTATTCATTATATCGTCATTCGTTACTCGCCAGTATTATGCCAAGGTCTTTATATCGAAAACTGAATGTAGTTTGTCCTCAAGCGCTGACATTAGATCGATTGATACGCTAAAGTCTTGTAATATTACGGTGGCTTTTGGCCATCTTTGAGCTCTGTCTCGTTTGATAATACAAATAAACTAGAAAAATCGTGTTTAATACTTTTGTAAATTAACATATTGCCTGTTAATACGTTTATAGACTCTTAACTCGTATGTTCACATTTACGCATTGTGTTATCTATTAGATTAATAACAAGAAATAGATGTTATCGCACAAGTAATTCCTGGTAATTGTACATTAAACTAAGACATCTTAAAAAGAAAATGATAAAAATATAATGCTTTAAAACGTTTCACAATTCTTTTCCTTAGCTTAATGGCTTCTGTGATCGGTCTTTTATCTCCGAGGAATATATTTCTCATTTCTATTATTATCCGTTCTTCGCGAATTGAAACGTGATTTTCACTTTAACGATTTAAACCATCAAATCTCTCAATTCAATAGTGTCATTTCGGATTTTCGCATATTGGAAGATGCTTCAATAAATCTTCAGTTTAATATTCACAGAAGTGTGCTTAATATGTATAAAAGGAATAATTTAAGGTGTCCCTAATTTTTTGGTGGGTTTTTAAAGGTTGCAAAGATATTTAATGTTGTAACTATTAGGAAAACTTGATATCTGTAGAACAATAATGACAAAAGTTAGTCTTTAAAGAGAGCCGTATTAGCCATTTAAAATTGGACCTTGCTAAAATCTGTTATATTATGTCGTCGCGGACAGCCCCTGATGAAGGTTGACAGGCCGGTTGGTCTGGTGGTTAGCGAACCTGGCTGCTAGACCGAAGGTCGTGGGTTCGATTCCCACCCAGGTCCAACTTTTCTGTGATGAGCAGTAATGTTTGTCCTGTGTGTTTGGGTGTAAATATCTATATAAGTATGTATTTAAAGATATATATGTATGTTTATCAGTTGTCTGATCACCATAGTACA
>DWJZ01010450.1:0-10113 GCA_018249125.1 Asbolis capucinus
ATCATAGTCATTAATGAATACAATCGGCTCTATAGTCTTGTTGATAATGACACTCCTCGTGAAGCAAGAGGTCCAGAGTATGATTTCCAGGTGATGACAGATAAATATTTATTCCTGCGTCATGAGTGTTACTTTTGTTTCCCATGCGAACTGATAGGCAATCCAACACACATACTCTGATATCAGTACAATATAATGATACCACCGAGCTGATCTGATGATGGAACTGGAAGGTGGATTGAGAACTCTGGGATAGTTACTACTAACCTCGTCGACTCCCAAACTCGACGACTCATTAGATTTGTCTTAATGAGTCCTTTCTATTTATTAGTTTATGTCCTTATTATTTAAGCGCGGTTTTTAGGTTTTTAAATATTTTTTTACTAGGATCCACCCGCGGTTGCACCCGCGTGGTATGTTGATAAAAAGTAGTCCTTGTGTTATTGTAGACTATAATATATCCCTGTACCAAATTTCATTTAGATCCGTTCAGTAGTTTATGCGTGAAGGAGTGACAAAGATCCATCTATCCTGACAAATGTTTTCATTTATAATATTAGTAAGATTTGAAGCGTGTTGCAAATCCCTAATTGTGACAACCCTAAATCACACCACAGGGTATAATATGCCGAATATAAACGTCTGTTTGTCAGTCGGTGGCTGTTATCAGTGCGGTAAACATTGTCATACGAATCATATTGTATTTGTTTATAAACGAAAAATTATTCGAAATGAAAGCTGCCATTTTAATATTTGCCTGTCTCCTTCATGTATCATTACAGGTTAGATTTTTTTATTATTCTATGTTTTTCTTCCTAGATGTACCGCTTTTTTTTATTCTGTTTTTTCTTGTAGGTCTTTATAGACCTAAGTAGGACTACTTCCTGGCATTTTTCGTAGTGACTCCCCAGATCGATGGATGGTGGTAATCATTTATCATAACCTGTCTAGTCGTTTGCCTGTTGCAATACAAAAACACAGTTATGGGATCGTGGTTTATTATGATTCCTGAAAGTGATACGAGATACAGTGTTAATCCAGATTGACAGCGCCATCTAGTAAATTGTACATGGAATTTATTTCAGCGCTCATTTCGTAGTTTAACTTATTGTCACGAACTTATAATTTCCGCCACAATACGAAATTAATATTTACTAGGTTGCCTAGCAACCGATATCGGGCAAAACAATCTTCTTTTCTTAGCACATTATTATCTCGAAGATACTACATATAAATTGTACTGCGTAAAAAATGTTTTTGTTATATGCTCGACAACGGTTGCTAGGCAACGATTCTTGATGAACATTCTCCCATTGCGGCCGAACTATAGGAAAAAATACAGGCTCCAATCTAATAATAGTTCCCATTCAGTTAAATTATGTATTAAGAATCCTGTCTACAGCCCTTAACTATACCGAAGCGAAGTGAATATATAGTATTGAAACAATTTCGCATCAGAAATCTTAAGTTAATATCTGCGAACTTCAGTAAACAGGAAAAGGTTCAACAGGAAACGTTTAAGGAAACGTTTGAATTATCTTCCTAGGCATGCGTTTTGGTCGTTTCCTATAACGAATATTCAAATATGCTGTGAAGGTTGGATTTAATATTTGTAATAGATAACGCTTAAACATTTTAAATGCAAACAGGTACTCACAATTAGTTTATTATTGCACTGATATTTCGACCCAGTTGGTCATAGTCACGGCAAAACTTGAGTCTGTTAGATTTTTTTAATTATTAGATATTATTTACGTATATTAACGTATCCGCGGAAGATATTAGTTCAAAAACATATGGGACTTGTAAAATTAATTCCCATAATTTTATCAGTTTACGTTTTAGACAAAGACTAGAGACGAACGAAAGACAGATACGAAGGCTGTAAAATATACGGTTTTATTGTCATTATATTGACATTATTATTACGGTGTGATTGAAATGTTTACAAAGATTTAATTTTCCATTTCAGCTTCACTGCAATTAGAATCGTTAATGGATTGCTGTATAGTGCATTGTTTATTTTAATATGCTATAATTGCAGAGTCTAGTTTTTATTCGAGTAAAATATATTTAAATCGCTCTTGACAGAACCTCTATAAAATTCTATATAAGTAACAATTGGTGTAATAAGGATTTGAAGAAATGTTTCTAAAGATTTAAGAATAAAGATTTTGACGCAAATGAGTCTTATACCATAGTCTCACAGCTACCCTGATCGTGGAAACCTTATAGTAGATAAATATATGTACATATTATAATTTATCTCAAAATATTTTTTTAATAGTTTCTTAAATGTGAACAGTATTTTGATTGGGTGTACCTACTATCCTCGGGATTGTTGAACACCTGGTGTACAATGCTATTAGAGGAAATGGAAGTAGATTAATACACTTGAAGGCAAATTAACTGCTGTCAGTTGTGGACTCACGGATGGATTTCACGTAACACATTCTGTTGAAAGATTTGTTTTTTTTTATCAATTATACACATTTATTTCTGCACTGAAAGATTCCTCGTGTAACAGGTGGCATAGTCAACATAATAATTTTTGGATTATAAATGCGCTCTTCAATAAAATAAGTACAAGAAAAATGTATATGTGAAAAATATGTAAATATACTAAAATTATTATACACTCGCTAGGTAGTTAAATGATTATACAGTTACTGTTATTAATGTTATTTATAATCCGCATAATATTTATAATTACAGAAAGTTATACCTATTGTGTAGGATTCAAAGTATGTTTTTCACGAAATCCTATTGTGAAACTCACATATATTCTGACTACGTCGATGTTCCCCTTTTGTTACTTGTCGATGTAATGGGAATTCAGTTCTTTTAATAAATTATAAGCAAATTTATTTATCTTAAGATTCAGAATGCTGTCTTAAGTTTATCACAGCAACCAGCATGTTTAAAACTTGGGTTAAATACAGTAAAAGATGGGGTTAAATGGTCTAAAGATTTGAATTTAATCAAGTATTGATATACATTTTTGAAACTGGCGCGGCACGGCCTGGTTTATTGATCCGTGTGTTACCGGCATCAATGCCAGAATACAGACAAACCCAGTATGCCAGACTAGACCCATCGTCAGCCGGCAGCCCGCCAGTAGCTACCGCGGCTTCGCTAATAATGGACGTTTTTAAGTCCAATGAATAAATTAATTCCGTATTATTCAACCCGAGCGAAATTAACCTAAATTGAAGTCTTACGAAGTTAATTTAAGGTTTATAACCGTGTGACAATGCTATTTTTTAACCTAGTGATATTTCTTTGTTTCCTTGTGTATTCGGATCAGGTAATTGACATTGAGACGGGTTGAACAACCGTCATTATTTTGATGACACTGATAATTTTGATACAAGTAGTAGATAGCTATGAATGAAAATTAATAAATTATCAGTTCTGTTTGCTTTTACCCAATTTATATGATACTTAGGTAATGCCAATAAATGATTATATGTTGATACGGTATTTTTAAAATTATCGACTTAAAGACAAACTCGTAGAATAAAATGGATTACTTAGGGTAGACATGAAAAAAACATTTTCACTTTACCCTAAAAGAGGTACAGTTAGGGACAATAATATATGACTATCCATAGGAAGTATAAGAAACGAATTTCCCATGAGATGGAGCTGAAATTTTGTATGCATTACAGTGCAATATTATCCCACTAATATTTTAATGCGAAAGTTTGTGAGGACATATGGATCATTTGATGTTTGTTTATCACGCAAAGGTTACAGAACGGGTGAAGCGGGATGAATATTAAAATTTTCAGTGATTTTTTCAACAAATTAACTGCTAACAATTAAAGCAGAACCTTATATAAACATTTGCAAAACGGTCATTGCTAATTTTTAGATGGTTCACAAATGAACACGGGTCTCTCTTCATACTGGGGAGGCCTGGAACATACTCCGCCATGCTGCTCCATTGCGGATCGGTGGAGGGGTTAGTGGCCAACCCAAGTGTCGGGATTTAAAATATTACGTTACTGAAAAACAATTGGCGTCTATTTGTTTTGCTACTAGCGGTCATCCGTCTTCGTATTGACGGCACCCGCTGGTGCTTGACTTTTCAGATCACTTCTACGCGGTCTATAAAAGCTAGTAATATTAGTAAGCGGTATTGGGGCGATTTACAATACAAACTTCAATCCTATGCTGGCTTACCGGGGTATCGCAAAAGGTGTACTGAAGTTAGCTGCTCGGTGGTAGAGCTTTGCGGAAGAATTGTTATCGTTTTCGTGAAGCCCGATTGGCTGGGCGCCAAACCACTTGTCGTGTTCCGACTCAGCTTGAGAGCCAGTTCCTCTTTTTCTTCCCATCGTCTACATACCCTCGTTCCCATTCCTCTTCTATCTCCCGTTCTGAAGCAATATGTTCTTGGTGTATCTGGGGTCATATTGATTTCGGGTGCTTCAGCAACACAGTTTGTACGGGTCAGATAACGCTTAACGCTTCCTGACAGATAACGCTTAACACCCCAGCCCGGTGTTGTTAAGGTTCCTGGACATGTCACTTACTATTAAGTGATCCGTCTGCTCGTTTGCCTGCTCATCCTATAAAAAAAATGTTATCTATTTAAAGAACTTTTCTGTAATGTTACCTATATGACGGAATTAATATTTTAAAATATCAAATGTATAATATGTACATATGATACTGAGTATAGTGTTTTCGATTCGTTAATTTTCAGAAGTCTACTCCACAAGATGACCATTATGTGGCGGCTGTGGTGGAGTATGAGGTTCAGACCGACGGAGATATCAATTTACAGAACTACCTGCGGCTTACCAGGGAGGCTAGTCAGCAGGTCAGTTACTTATCAGTAATTTTTTACTATTTAAAAGTAATTGAATAAGAAGTAAAAAATGTTTGTGTGTATATTTTTTTTATTCTCTTTCCCTCGCGTGTAGGACTGTAATTTTTTCCCTGGTAGGCAACACGTTAGTGATATAACCTGATGTTGCTAATGAGTTACTTCAAATGACCATCAGATGACCCGTTTGTTCACTTACAACAAAAAAAATTGCTTAATACATATTTTGGCATTTTATGACACGCATCCGTACAGTTCATGAAATGGCCAAGAGTACATATTACATTAATAATTGTACAATTTTGTCTATTTCATAAACTTCGTAAATAACATCTAAAGTTGTGAGTTCAAACTCAAGTTTAATAATGGATACTTCGTTATGTTTATTCAATAAACAATTTCTTAAGTTATATCCGCTATAAACGACCTTTTAAAAAGACCAGATAATTCCGATAAGATATCTCTGTTTCAGTGATATCACCATTGTGTAATCCGTGTTTATAACCTCAAGTATTCCTTTCACAGAATGCTGACATTATAGTTTTCCCCGAAATGACGCTGACTCGAGGAAACCGGACCATCTTGGTGCCTATATTTGGTATTCTTAAGGAGTACCCCGTACCCGCTATTCGATCTGATTTATATGATGAGGTTGGTTCTGTCAAGTTATTGAAATTAAAAGAAATACATTGAAAAGTTGAAATTCATTAATTAATATGTAATTCAAATTATCTGAAGAAAGTACACAACGAGCTAGGGGCGGGATGAATTTAGCCATAGATTACTGACCCTAGTTACTCTTACGAACCTAATAGTATCTATTTGGTAACGGAGTTAGTGAATTTTCCCATTCTTCTGGAAATTCTGGAATAGTATATTACAATATTAGCGATTTACTGTGGTGTAATGGTTATATCCAATGAAAATTTTGATAATTGAACTAACAGAGATATGTCAGGAAAAATATGTTACCGCGTTATAGGTTATATAATTTGAACATTAACAAAATGGAAAATTTATACATTCAGTATAAAATACGCAATCTTGAACTACTTACAAACATTAATATTATTGATTCGACTGTTTGTTAAAATGTGTATTTTTTTATGTTTCGATTTCCTTCACTCGAAAACCGCTGAACGGATTAAGATGAAGCTTGGCACACATACATAGGTCTAAGATATAGTCTAAGATAACGCATAGTTTACTTATTATCAACACACAACACATGCGAAGCCACGGGCAGACTAATTGTTCTGTTGTTGCCTTGTAGTGTTATATCTTCAGATATACAGTACATAGTTCAAAATTACTATTCTTGGCATGATATGATATTACCTACAATCAGTATTGCCAATTTTTTTTTTAATTATCCATGAAAAATAACTTGCAGCCTTCTAGTTCTTAGAATTAAGAATTAGTCGCGATTAATACCTATTACTGGTTTGGTACCAATTCTATGCTTTAACTTCCACAGATTTTAGTATCTCTCTCTCAAGCGGCTCAGCAAAATAATATTTACATCGTGGTCAATATACAAGAGAAACTTGACTGCAATGACGCACCAGGGGAGTATTGTCCGGAGAAGAAGGTGTACGTCTTCAACACGAATGTGGTCTTCGATAGGAACGGCGCTGTCATTGATAGGTAGGATACTTGATTCGATATGTTCATAATATTTGTGAGGTGTTATTATGTCCTTCATAGCCCAGCGGCGTCGATTCTACGTAATTAAACAAGATAGGCAACAGCGGGCGATCGCCAGAAGGATGGGTGGCCACTAGTGGCAAAAAAATTTGACGCTGCCATGCTTTTAAGGGCACGTAAAGATGTCCAAATTATTATTATAGCATTTGCCAGAGACCTTTTGGTGCAGTGTGCTTTAGGCCTCCTCAGTTTAGAGGAGAGGCCCGTGCTCAGTAGTGGGTCATTACATTTTTCAAGAAGCGGGTCTATCATTTTATCACCATTGTATTGGTAATGCCCCTGGCGTTACAAATGTCTATGGGAGTTGGTGTTGCTTATCATTCTCTGGTATTTTGCCTGCTTTGTGTTAGATCACCTATCAAATTGACTTTTATGTTTCAGGTACCGAAAAATCAACCTCTTTGGCGAATTCACACGCACCCCTGCGTTAAGGCCAGACCTTGGCATCTTTACCACTGACTTCGGTGTGACCTTCGGCCACTACATCTGCTTCGATCTAGTGTTCCAGGTCCCGGCTATCCAGATCGTTGAAAAATATAATCTAACTGATATCGTATTCAGTACTATGTGGTTTTCTGAAATGCCATATTTAACAGGTGAATAGGTTAATATTTTACTTTTCAAACTCTTTCAATTCCAAAGGATTGTATTAGAGGAAGAATAGAAATCTCTATCCTAGTGTACTTATGTACATAACTGGGCTGATGTTGTATAAAAATATTGTACAATAGGCATGATGACTCTGATTGAAAACATAATTCAATGTTATACACATTTTTATGCAAAATACTCATAAGTTTACTTATTTCGTTCGCAAGACCTGCTATTAACTATGGCGTCTATCTGTGATGTCACAGTTTTGTATAAATACTAAAGTATACGTCAGCACTTTAATCTATGATTTGCCAATGTTGATGTAATTATTGATTCGCCTTTATTGAAATAATCCCATATAAATCCAATTCCCGTAATTCTTGACTACTGTCGTCAAGCTTATTACTTCAATTTAATCTCATATTAAATCTACTAAAATATTGAACCTTTTATTTTGCAGCTGCTGAAATCCAAGAAGCCTATGCGTACGCCATGAACGTAAACTTCCTCGCTTCAGGAGCTAATAATGTCAAGTTTGGAAGTGCAGGTAAACAATGAATGTTCCTACAAAATACATTCAATATTTTGTTATATATAACAAACGTAGCCCAACAGTTTTTTCATTCATTTCGTATGACACGGTATTTAAAATTTAAGTCACTTCACTGGTGACTAAATACTTGTGGTATTTTACGCTTTTTTTAAATAATAGATGGCGATATGTCGTTGCCAATTTTCAATGTGTAGAAGTATTTCAAGGCTGAAAAAGCTTAAATTATTTTAGAAATCATTACGGTAAGGATGTAAAATGTAAGGTGAATAGTGATAGCATTTTAAGCAAAAAATCAGCCAATCATAAGTTTTTATACTATTTAATAATTTATTTTCCAGGTTCGGGTATTTATTCGGGTAAAGCTGGAGCACTAGTCAGCATCATGCCAGGTCTTCCAACCACAAGACTCATGGTTGCCAAAGTCCCTAAAATTCCTGGAAAGGTAAATAAAATAATGTATGATATTACAAAGCTATGTTGGTTATATTTTAACAAAGATCTCATGAACTCTCTATAAAAAATATGATCAATTGTTGAGAAACAAACTAACTATATAAATATCTACATATACATACATACTACGTAACTAAACTTGATGATTTATGTAAGCCTTTAGACATTGAAGATCAATATAGTGTAATGGAACAACATTATTAATGTAACAAATTATTTGTTATTAATTTGTTGCTATCAATATACCTACCTTGCAAAGCAACAATCATAATATATCTAACGTTGATAATGATGAACTTTTATAGGTGACTGAAAACTACCCTGGACCTATCTATGACAAGCCCAGCGACCACGACAACCTTTTACTCAAGGCTGACCCATCGCTGCCCTCACACGTCAGCAGAATCATTGTGCCAGGGTTCCAAGAGTTCACGCTTGTTGACAAGGAAATATCCTGCAGGTTCCGAATAAAACTGCAGCACAGGAATGGAGAAAATGTAAGTTTTGCTTTGGCATGACTTCTTTATTTGTGTTCGCAAACAACGCACCTCTGCTATATATGCTCGGGTGCTGCAAATATAACAAATTATTTAGCATTAATTCCTCATAGCTTGTGCAAATTGTATTAATATGGTTTATTACTACTTTTACACTGACGTTATTGTATGCTCATTCATAATAAAATACGTTCTTAACGTTAACGGCAAAACTATGAATTAAATAATTAAATTATGTGTTTCGCTTGTGCATGCTGCTTTGCGTTGCGTATAAAGCATATTTATATCAAACGTTGTTGACTAGAAATGTGAAACTCTATTTATGAACTATGACGTCATCTTGCATGCTCCACGTTTGCATGCTAGGTAAGTTATTATTTGGATAATATAACAGTGTGGGAGTGGATTTGACTGTGGAGTGGACTGTGTACATTATATTATAACGCTACAGGACCCATTACATACTCACTGTTTATATTTAACATGTTGGTATTTTGACAAGGTTGCATGTACTATTATTATTGGGTTATTCCGTTGTTTCGAACTGTATTGCATTATAAGAGACAGCAATATTGTGTGCCGTTGTAAGCCTATGTTAATACTTCGCTAAGAGACGGTGGTAGATGGTGAATTATTGTGTGGTTACATGTATGTGTCCAAATTATAATATATTGGTATCTTTGGAATTTTATAACATCGTTTGTTGTTGAAACACGTGAAGAGAAAAAAATATCATTTTAAACTCGTCTCATCGGGGACTGAGTGCATTATGCTATGTTACGGGTACTCACGATATGTGTTTTTCGCGCCGACATATTTTGACCCAGTTGCATTAATCATGGTCCCGGCTGAGTTCATTCAAGTAACTGGGTAGTAAAATATGGTCCACAAGTTTATGTTGTACGTTTCATCGCTTTATGTGACGTCTAATAAAATAATTATGTATATATTAATGATCTTGTATATATTGATTCCAGCAACCACAATACAGGGCGTTCATTCAAGATAGCAGCAACACTTACGCCCACCGACAGATAGGTGTCGCTGCATGCGCTGTAGTGGCGTGTCAAAATGCTGACATTAAAACATGTCCCCACAGGTAAGGTTAAAAAAATTAAACATCTTTTGATCGTACCATTATAATTTATAATAGCAATTTTTAGGCAACACTTCATAGATTTTTTGTAACAATAATTTGACGAGGACGCATAGTGTTGGCGCAAGACGTGCGAATGGGCCTTTTATGTTGATTTACACACAGATATACCTTATATGTGATATATGACAATGGAATACTTTTAGGATACTTACTCGTTAATTATACTAAAAAGAAATATTAATATATAATAATTAATGTCAATTATGATTTAAAACTAACTAATATCAACTTAAACATTTTTTTCCAGATTCAGCAACGAAGAACAAAATGGTGAATTTGAAGAACTTGAAATAGAAATGAGGTCATATCGCCA
>DWJZ01010451.1:0-10111 GCA_018249125.1 Asbolis capucinus
TACGAGGCCGAATTCTTAACCACTAGGCTACCGCCGCTTCGACCAATTCATAAACGTAACTACAATTATAAGTTTAGGCTTGCCTTTTTATATTATTGCCCCTGTAATATTTAGTTTTGAGCCTTTAGTAGATTTTAAAATGCAACAGCCGAGTAACTAATTTAAATATTGTTGAATAATATGGAGCGTGTAATGATAGAAATGATTTCCTATACAAAATACGTGTATGAACTTTAATATCCCATGCCCCAGCAGCTACGTACAAGGCAGGGTCAGAGAGACGCGCGTAGCATCAGTCGTGCGATCTGGTCCAGATGCTCTCAGATACACTCTGCTTTTATTGTCTGTACTTTTACATTGTTAATCAATAGTAAAGCCATATACTTAAATAATGGTTGTTCGTATTTCAATAGATAAGTTTACTACAATCAAATTTTATAGTCTTGTGGCAGGATTTGAATATCTAATTTTGATTTAGAGGCTTCAATAAAGTTATCAGTATTTTTATGCTTCCTAGGTTGTGGAGTCTACTCTCAGCATGGTGGAGCATGTTCTAGGCCTCCTCAGGCAGCATGGTGAAGAATGCCTTTGACCTCGTCAGTCAGCATGGTGAAGAATGCTGTTAGTCTCCGCAGTCAGCACGGTAGAGTATGTTCTATGTCTCCGCAGTCAGCACGGTGGAGTATGCCCTTAACCTCGTCAGTCAGCATGGTAGAGTACGGACTGGGTTTTCAGAGTCACAAGGAGAGATCCATGCTCAGTAGTGAGCCTTTAATAGGCTGAAGCCAAATATGTTTGAATGGCCATATCGATTGTCATCTCATTTATCTGACGGTCATTTTAAATGATAACTTCATATGTCATCCAAAGCATGAAACTCCTTTTTTCCATTAAGATATTACTGCCCTAAAACAAAAATAATATGTAGATATATTCCATTAAACTTAGAATACGTATTGCTCAATCGTACTGTTCAAAGGAAATTAGTCAATGTAGCATACAAATATACTATTGAGTTTCGCAATACGTAATATAATAAACGAAATAATTCCAACAATCCTTCTAACACTGAATTTATTAGGGGTCGCATTCACGCCCTACTGTAAGTAGCCTTTAGGAAAACGGGCGTTTAAATTCCAAGAGCAGAATTGTCTCCATATATCACTTGAACATAAATTCTGGGCCCATAAAAAGTGAACTTCTCCCGTAACCCTCACTGCAACACCGTCCCGTCTGTTTCTTATTTCTTTCACGCGAACTGAAAACGGAACTGATTGTTTTTATAGCCACTAGATTTTGTGAACCGAAGTCTTTAACTTGAAACACGTGTACGTAATTTTATAGGAATAGTGCACCGGGGAATATATGTAGAGAAAACTTCCATCATAATACCAAAAACAAAACGAATATAAATTTAACGTTGTTTATATTTAAACTGAATAAAAATCCGATTCAGTCCATAATCCACGTTGAATAATTCGAAATCTCATAAATCGAATCGCATGTAATCCTATCACGTTATTGCTACACAATTTTGGGGAATCGAATAATAACAATCGAGATTCACGAGACATTGCGTTCTCGATACCGTTTTCAAATCAGAATGTCTGAATTCCCTCACAAATGCTCTCGATGTTTTCTAGCCTTGGGTCGACACCCTACAAATATTGGAGAAACTTGATGCCTCTCCTGACAGCGAGTGATATATATCCCAATGTTATCTCAAATTATTTTGACCAAACTCCGTCGTTACCCCTACGATTGCTCCCTAAATCAAAGTGTTCGCGTCACAGCTCAACAATAAAAAAGAGAATATTTATTCGTTATTTGTTGTCGGTTTTTATTAAAATAAAAGAACTATCTGCCTGCGCACCCTTCCCGGGACTTTATCTAAGATCAGGATTGCATAAAATTCTCATCCCTCTCTCGGTTGCCAGCAACGGATTGGGGCGTATATGACTACGCATCTCATTTTGATGTCGATTGTTGGTTAAAATTTGTAGGTTTTACATGTCTACATCGAACAATATGTTTAACTTAGACTAAAAGTACAAACTATATAATACAAAATCGTATTTTATACCGACAATATATGTATGTATGTATTTCTTAAAGTGAATAACTTGGTGACAGCTTTTCAGTTCAGTATGAGACATTTAAATTAGTTATAATGTGGATGCACTAGATGGAGCAGCAGCCGAGTAAAATATTGAAATACGATTAAAATACGTTATGTGCACTTTAAACTTAATTTAAGCCCAACAAGATTTCCATAACATCAGAGTTGAAAAACGAAGTGGGGAAAGGGTGGCACGAACGCTGTCGCACTCAGCGACACGTGTTGCACGCCCGCGGCGGATTTGCGACAAAACCCTAATGCACTGAATTTGAATCTCCTATCAACAATAAACTTGAATCATCAATTTAATTCGGGGGCTTTTCGTTGTGTACCTGCAAGGGAACATTTGGCACGATTCATGATTGTGAAAGTTCTCTCTTGCGCTTAAGCGTTACGAGTTTGGGTGCGGCGATGTTAGGATGTGCCAAGTTGCGGTTTGTGCTGTCGACGATAGTGTCGCTACAGCAATATTACTTGCAATGTGGTTGGGGTGTAATATTAGAATTTGATTACTTTTAGGCAACGTTTCGAATTACACGGATAATTATGTAAATGTTAGTTATTTTTATTTACGCTCCATAGATATTGCCCGAGGAAAGTTAGCACTAAAGTCTAATTATAGAAGTCTGCCTACGTTTCTCTTATGGATAAATATTCTACTAAGGTTGGAATGTACTAATGACGTTATTTTTTTTCGCAGGACAAACTTTCACAAGATACCCGAATCCAGAAGTTTCGGGTTATGTGGGATTTCTATCCACTAAAATCCCCCCGGGCAGCTGTCCGACGCATATGGGCCTCCCCATCCTCCGGGATCTCAAAGGATCGCACCAATGGTTCCCCTGCATAATATGGATTTACTCTGCCATTTGGTGGTGTTCCCTTCTCCGAGTGCGATCGGCTTCTCGCGAGCTGGCTTGGCGGTCTTTTTCACCTTTACGGCCTCGCACAAGAAAACTATAGTATTTCCACGTACCCTTAACCACCAGCGTAGTTGTCATTATTCCTTACAGTACATATATGCCACGGATTACGGGCTGCTTTTATTTCATTTGTGCAAGTAATATACGTGTAGTTATAAATTAGTCATCGTTATTATTAGCATATGTCTGGGGTCTCCTTTCTCAAAGTGAGGGGCATACTATGTAGTCCGTGAACCTAGCTTAATGCGGATTCCAAACAAGCCTGGTATGGATTTGTAAAATTCAGACGATACAATGTTTTCCTTCAGAGAAGAATTTTCTGTTACGCCCTTAACTTTATTATATTACAGGTGCGAGCGTGATTCGAACTCGAGCCTGTTCAGAAAATCTACTATCAAACCGATAGTCTTTGGCTGTCATTTCTGAATTATGACAGGTCAGTTGGTCTAATGGTTAGTGAATCTGACTGCTACGCCGAAGGTCGTAGGTTCGATTCCCACCCAGGCCAAACTTTTCTGTGATGAGCAGAAATGTTTGTTCTATGTGTCTGGTTGTAAATATCTATGTAAGTATGTATGTAAAAATATATATGTATGTTTAACAGTTGTCTGATCACCATAGCATAAGCTAACGCTTAGTTTGGGATCAGATGGCCATGTGTGAGTTGTCTAAAGATATTTATATGCACAGCACTTTTGTTTAATTTGTGAATACACAAATACCTCAGAATACCTCTACTATCCAGATCATTATATCGTCATGCAACGTCAACTACCGCCAGTTACAAAGTGGGACAATTACAAAATTATCATCCTTAGTGCATTTAGGCTGCGTTATATAACCGGCCGTAATGGTTTCGGTGCAGCGGGCAATTATTTACAGGAATAGACCTATTAATAACGAAACCGTCCAGTCCCGTACGATTGTGATACTGCTAGATCAAGTTACTAAATTTGTAGAATGGGCATCTATATACCCTTATCTTAATGGTTCCGAGGCTATTTCGTTTCGTTGTTTCTTTATTAACTTTGTTTCAGCTAAATAACCTTTGTGGATATTCAAGCAAGATTCGATGCTTGCTTCGCTTGATGAATATCCAACACCCTGATGCAGTGCGAACTTAGAGAGGCTATTGCTAGATCTAATCCGCGGGGAAATATCCATCTAAATTTGCTTTCTATGGGTACGACTTCATACGAATATGACCTATCATTTCGAGAAACTTCTTCTTTTAATAAAAGTAGAATAACAATATTCATACCACGGAATAAAGACAGAAAATTTATACCTATTAAATACTTGGCTTCAGTATCATTGGTTTAAAACTAAATATAATGAAACCTTTAAAATTTATTCTATTTCAATTTAACAATCCAAGGATTTAGGGAGTTCATCCTAAATTATATTATAATTTCTAAATAACATTAAAATACATTATAATCTGTATGATCGACCATCGAACTGTCAAGATATATGAACCTATGTTGTTCGTGGTGGAAGGTAAAGGAAACAATTACTAAATTTTGATATAACCTATTTTCCATTTGAAATTTCGATTACGGTACCTTCCTATATACATAACCATGTAAATACGCCTTATCTGCTTGATTATTCTACATATGTTTATACCAAATACAAAAATAACACAAATATAAGTGTTGCTAAAAATCCATTCTCCGAAGGCCTCGTGCGTTAACAGAATATTCAGACTTCCCTATCAGAAATATACTCGTAGGTAATTATTCTTTGTTTCCAAAACCATCTGCGATTTCTACATGGATACTCAGAGAAAAATTCTTAGTAAAAAAGAAAAATAAGAATTAATTATAAATAATGAACTATGTGCAAAAAAATACTAATTTTATATTTATTTCCGCAACGATTTAGCCTATTTATAACAAATTTTGTGGCATTAACTTAATTATGACGGAATGTTAATGTATCAAAAAGGAAAGTTTCAAAATGAAGTTAGACAAAAATTGTTCAAGGAATTTTCAAACTTACAGCCCACTATTACGATTGAAAATCCTTTAATTCTCTTTAACCTCATGAGCCTAATATAATAATGGTTAACTCGTCTTTGAACCCTTATCTTAATCTTAATTTGTGACACTGAAATGTTATATGGAGGTTGAAATATTATTCTAATTATATGTTTGTAGAGATCATAACGTTGAACTGTGTAAAGATATTAAATTATGAAAAATATTGAATTACAACATGTGTGCAGAAGTGTCCCCTTATTACAATATTAAAAAACTGGTTTCTTTGTATAGACCCCTAATATTCTTAAGTATATTAATATTCTTAAATATTATATACTTAATATTCTTAAATATTATTTACTTACCTTATAACATTTCTTATTACATAATCTACAAATACATATGTGAATCCAGTCTACTTGTAATGGTTCAATAATTAAAAGGCCTAAATTAAAGCGATGACAGATCCGCCTTTGCTTAAAATAATGTTATTAAGATATGGTTAAATAAGAAATTGCCCACTGTTTTGACTGTTTGTTTTTTTTGTTTTGTTTTATTTTTTTCATAATTGTTTCATATTTTTTCCATTTTTGACAGTTATTCTTGAAGACGAAACCAAAACACTGAATATTAGTAAAATCCGTACAGTCGTTCTTTATATAAGGGTGTAACCAAAACGATTTTCGACTTAGTGTTATATCAATAATATATGGATGGAGATTTTTTATTAAATAAACCATTTAAACATAATTTGATCAGGTATATGTATTCGACTTGATACATTATGTTATATAGGAAAGGAATTTAAACGTTTATTTTAAAAAGTTTCCTAAGTGCATCGTTACAAATGAAATTTTTAATCATAGGGAGGTTAAGTGATGTGAACAGCGTACTAAGGGTGCGTTTGCATTAACTTTTTCAATGATTACAAGCTGTTGGTTGCAGTATGCGGCCCGTATCGTAAACCTTTGGTTAATATTTTTGAGCAGAAGTAAATTCGAAATCTTGTAGGCACTTATAATAAGTAAAAACAAACTAAAATACATTCAGGCAAGTTTGGTTCTCTCAAAAATAGATGTAGGCTTATAAAAAGTTCTAACAACTGTATTTAGAAACCACAATGAACTACTAAGCTAAAATCCATACACAAGGGCGCAGCCATAAATTTTATTTTATTAGCTATCTAAAAATAATTCTCATAAAATTATTAAAAAGAAATATTGCCTATAATAAATGATGTTTCTTCAGATTTGCAAAGGAGTACCAAAATGTAATAAAAATCTATTATCCCGTAACCTCAAAGGGTTTTATTAAAAGCTAAAAAGGTATTAGTTTGCTCGACCGCAGAGTTAGGTCAAACCTGTCTTTTTATCTTTAAGCTTAAATTCTTTGGAATATACCTTCAAATACTTTTTCATTTCCTTTTGTTGAGAACTTTTTCCATCTCTATTTACCCTCGATTTTGTAATTCAGTTAACTTTCTGAATAAAGTAAGGTGGTTTTAATGGTAACAAGAAAAAAATAAATTATGAGTGGTGAGTTCAATATCTTTATAAAACAGAATTTAAATTGAGAGTAAAATAAAAGATTTTATAATTTTTATTTGACATTTAATACGATAAAAAACACACTAAGCAACCATTAGTTTTATTTTTAGGGTATTAAATTATGAAAAGTCATACTCAGCAGTTACATGTTCGTCACCGAATTTAATCTACAATACAATTGTAAAATGTTACCAACCACTGGTTGAAAGACAATTCCTTAATCGCAACAAGTCAGTACCGTTTATATTACGGCCTCATAATTACATAAGCACCACGTCCATAACATTATACAGGATGTTCGTACTTTCAATTTTAAATTAACAAACATGTTTCTTAATTTATCATAGTAATGTACAAATTTACACTTACTTATTTAGTACTTATTTAGTACTGGAAATTACTTATTTAGTATAGGAAAGATATATGTAAAGTGACTTTTCCTACTCCGATAAACTTGTAAAAACTGTGTTTTAAAAAAAGCATTTTTGTTCTTAGAAAACATCGATTCTTTAAAAAATCATAAATGAAGTAACATTCAACAAAATAAAAAAAATAAAATCATTAATTCAAATGCACAAAGATATAGTTAGGAGGACAATGGTTCTGAATATTCTGCAAAAGATATAAAAATAATCAATACAAAATTTTGGAGCATGATGTATAACAGCAGGCCCCTACCGGTTTGGTCTAGACAAATTGTCGCACCCCACGTCCCTATTATTGCCGATATTTAATTGTTTGCGTAATTTATTTCCCGTGTAGGGCTGGATCCTGTTCAACGTTCATTGGCGGGCGAGACGAATCGAAACTTTTGGATGGAACGTAATAATACGATTCCTGTGTGAGGTATGTCAGCTTTGTGTTTAATGAGATTTTTCTTGCATAGCCTGTTGGTTTATTGGTAAACCTGACCACTAAACCGGAGAACGTGGGTTCGATCCTCACCCAGAACAAACTTTTGTGTTTTGAGCAGAAATGTTTGTTCTTTGACTCGGTGTTATAAACACATCGATTTAAGTATGTATTTAAAAGTAAATGTATATGTATGTATGTTTATTAGTTTTCTAATTACCATAGCACAAAGTAACTCTTCATTTGGAATCTGATGGCCGTGTGAGTTGTCCTGTGATATTTATTTAATTGTTACGTTAGCATACAAATATAATCTATATATTCGTATTAATACGTGAAGCAAAAACTTTTAACCTCTTTCTACGAATGTTGAGCTGACAGAAGACTCTGAAATTTGTCACAGTTAAAGTTTCCTTGGCGTTGAAGTGTAGAAAGCTACTATTTGATTAATTATATAAAAATATCTTGGCGTACGTACATATAATTACAAAATAAAATCATCACATACGCTACTATTTCAAATACACTGACGTTTTGCAATTTCAGTACTGTCAATGACAAATTATTTTCAAATTAAATTATGGTTAAATTTCAACCGCAGACAGGATCTATAATAAAATTAATTTAATAACGTTAATTTTACGGTGAATTTGTAATTAATTGTTATATGGTTTCCGTTCTATAGTTACGTAATACTAAATTACGTATTGTTTTACAAATCCTTTTTGATATACCTACTCGAACTCAAGAACAGGCATTGCAGTTTGCATGGCAGTTTGGTATCACTGGTGGTTATGAATTGTCATAATGGATATTTGTATCTATCTATTCTTATCTATCAAATCACCATACCTCATAAAAGACGTCAACTCTCCTCTTTTCTCCAATAATAGAACTGATGGTAATGCATATGTTTTACTAGTTCTCGCAATTAGTGTTGCAAGCCCTGATTTGTTTTGGTTTCTATTTGGTCTGTGTTTGGTTTCATAGCTCGCTTGTTTCAATAGTGGTCAGAAAAGTTAAGAATGGAAGCGGTCGGTAGGTGATCGCTAGGGGCAAAAACTTCATGAGCGTTTCTATGCTGTTGTCGTTAGATAACAATCTTTGAATCATATCGAAGACATTCGGATGACATAAAAACGTTCGACACTTGGGTAGGCCATCTCCATCAATCCGCGTTGGAACTGCATGGTAAAGGAAGCTATTGGCCTCCTGACAATACAAATGACGCCTGCTCAAAGATGGGCCATTAATGTATTGAAGGCAGAGCCCTTGCCACAGTGAAGCTAAAAGTGCCCTAATCAGAAATCTTTTAATCGATATAACTGTAATATTTGTTCCATTTAGATAAAACCCGAATGTTGACACAAACTTCTACAAAGTGTCTAAAAACCTTGGTTAAGACGTAACGGAGATCAGCAATTTTAAACGCTCAGAAAGACAGATAAAATTGTAAAAGCTAGTTTTTATTAAAGCAAGAAGAATAGACAATTAAACAGCTAAAGCTTATAGCGAAGTTAAAATTTCAACATTACGCAAAGCAATATACAAGTAGAACTAGGGGCATCAGCCGTGACGCTCGTATATTTCAGCTTTAGTCATGGATTTAACTGTAAACGGTTTTAATTGTGCAACCGAATGAATAATTGAGAGATGTTTGCGACGGTAAAATGTATTGTTTGACGAAAACGTTCGTTGAGCGAAACGAATCTGTTCCTTTTGGTAACGTAATGAACGCATCTTTGATTGTGGACTTGTTTAATTGTTGACAGGTTCCCAGAACAGGTTCCAGGTGTAATGGAAAGGTTGACAATCAATCCACGCATAACTTCGGAGGTCAACGGCTGGAAGTTACTTTCGTGTGTTGAACGTTCACAAATAGCTAGAGAGATCAAGCCATGTACAATTGACCTAGAAGCAGAGCCTTATTGGTTGGTATACTTCTAAGTACACTACACAACTGAGAGTGCCGCAAGAATGGTTGGCAAAGCTCTACAAGGATTATACCAACAGTACACAAATATGTACATATAAACACACATTAACGAAAAATAAACAAACGTATTTAGGCAAACTACAGTAGACATAAGACAATCGTATATCTACATGTACTAATAATATAAAGAGGAAAGATTTGACTGTTTTTTTTTTGAGGAGAATAGGCTCCAAAACTACTGAGCAGATCAGAAAAAATATTTTACCATTAGAATCCTACATTATCCTAGTGAAAATTGGCTATAAAAAATTGAAATCACGTGAAAAAAATACGAAAAACATTCTTATTTTGCGGATATTATTGAAAGTAGAGCAAAGTGATATACCTACTACAGTTTTATAGAGGACATCAATATCTACAAATAAGTATGCGACAACATATGCCTGACTGTAACAGTAACATCATAGTAAGTGCTTGTGCCTAGTTACAAGCTTTTATTTAACTTAAACTTGTGTTAGTATATTTGTATATTAGTTTGTTACGGGACAAATCTTGCAAGCATAATTGGACCTCCTCTTACACTATGGAGCGGAAAGTTTTCATCCTGATGACAATGCATTTTTATGACAAGCAAGACCTGATACTACGTTCAGTTAACAATAAAGAACTCCTCAACGGTTAACAATAAAGTTATGAAACTTTATGTGTTTCTTCATACTTAATAGGGCATCATAATTACAGCTTGTATT
>DWJZ01010452.1:0-10110 GCA_018249125.1 Asbolis capucinus
CCATCCATAACATACCGGACGCGGGCGAAACCCAGTAATGAATTTTTAATTCGACTTCCAATACAATTATAAGCTTCTCATTTTATTTCTGTCGATATAATTTAAAGTAATTTTTAATGGTTAATAATATTATTACTATTATTACAGGACCTCAAAACTAGAATCAAAAGTCGTTAACGGCTAATCAAGAATATCCTGAGTCGTTTATCTTTTGGCGCTTCTATTCCGACAGGCCTGAGTTCATTAGAAACACTCAAGGTTAACTTACTCTAACAGATTTATTAGCTTCATTTGTCGTCTCTGTGCAGGAGGTACTCCAAATTAAAAATACATCAATTTGTAATCGTGAATATTGTCTAGGTGATGCTATTTCATGATAGTTTCTAATTTGCGTTGTATTTTCAGGCATAGTTTTCGTGCAGATGTTACGTGCTACTGTGATGTTGGCTATTTTTTTGTTCTTAAGATTTTCTGCGGCATTTATCTGGGGTCACGGCAGTGACCCGCCAAGATGAACGTGCAAAGCGTGGCGTCACTACCTACCTTTTCTCGAAGCGTTTCGTCGAATTTTCGAACCCTAATATCTTTACATTGGATCATTATAGGTTGAACAAATTCACAGAATGTCACAAGATGTCAGCAAAGAACTTATTAAGCACATAAAGTTTCAATTGCGTAGCCCTTATACTTTAGGTGTTATTGATATCTAAAACAAGCAGATCTCGTCACAGACTCACAGATGATTATCAATATTTATAACGTACCGCCCTAGAAACCTGAAATTTAGCATATAAGTTATTATTGTTAGTTAACAACAACAGAATAATTATGAAACTTTGATATAACCCCCCAAAAACGATAAAATAGGGGATAGAATTTTGTATGAGACTTCCGAAACTTTTGAACCTTGGGGCCTGGAAATTAGTACAGGGACTTCTTGTTATAAATAATGAAATACATGTTTCAGAATTACTAAGAAAAAGAAAGAAAATAGATACAAAAGTACTATAAAACCCATTCATACTCCAGAAAGTATCTTTTTAATAATATCTACTTAATATTGCTACTGCCTTTACCTTTTTGACAATGCCAGCCATAAAGTCTCACCTTGGTAATAATTTACATGAAATGCTTTTGTTATATTAATCATTAACTCTTACATTGACTGCATAGTATAAATTCTTTATATACAGATTTTATACGATGGACCCGTTTAAGTAACTTAAATGATTATGAGTGCCCTAGGTTGACTTTTAACTTCCCTTCCCTTGTAACTGAGAAGCCCTAGAGTTTATTCCTAGACGCTGTTCTAATGCGTTTGCTAGATAGCTTATTGAACGGTGTGACGTAATTTTGACTACTATGATGTGCTCATTCACATCCACCGCGATCGCTGTTGCTCAGCTTGGTCAATCATGTAATTCGATTTTGTTCAGTGCCAAATCTAGGACCAACCTTAAATGCGAGTTTAATGTTATGGGAGGCCGGTCACGATCAGATATTAAACTGTGGACTAAGCTGAACCATTTGTAAGCGTCGCCTTCACCCAAAACACTTTTTCCGGAACACGAGTTGCTTAACAAGATAATTTTTAGTGACTTAAATGCTTGAAATGTCCTCTGGTAGAAAATAAAACTATGCACGAGTAACAGTTACGCGTTGATATGAACGTTTTGGAAGCCAGTTAATTTTAGGTAAAGATATAATTAGTCGTATATTTTCGTGTAGCCCATTTGACTTGCTATTATCCTCTTGTTGATCTAAAAACAACAGATCGTGTTCCAACTTGACTGCCACTTCTTCTTTTTGGTAGTCGTTGATAAAGCCTTTGGTGTTTCTGTGGGTGTTTGGGATCCGTTACCACCTTGTGGGTCATCTACTGGTGTGTCTGCTGTTTACATTAGTAATGACTTTTTCGACTTCAATTGGGATAGCAGTAACTTTTTCATTCCTCCTTAGCGTTGTTAGTTTCAGTGTTTTAATTGTAACACAATTAGCATAATGCAAGCGGAATTTTAGTCGCTGTTAAAAATTACTTGGATTTGCGATAAATTCCTCGTAACATTAAAAGGGAAAGGCACAAAAGGGACCTATCCCGCATAAACCCGCGCCGGGTTAAGCTAACATGTTCACACTCCGGTTAAGTAGATTTTGCCCTCAATTTAACTTTATATTTTTAGAGCTGTGGACTTTGTATCCATTTTAATTTAACGTAATGTATGAGACTTAACCATGTTCTATACTAATGCCTTTTTAAACTTTAAGTATTATGAATACCGTTAGGCTTAGAGACCGAAATTTTAAGCTTAAATAGACAAGAAGCGCTTGGGTCATTATAATACAACTCCGTTACGTTTCACTGAAACCTGCTATTTCTACTTACATATGTAAATAAAATAGCCTAACCTTACCTGTAGCCAGCCAGACAGCGGGGAGCCCGTTTTTTCTAAGCAATAAGGCAGTATTACAATTTTAATTACAACCATGTATAGAATAAGCATTACTGTTTATTATGAAAAGGTTTGACATTGGACAATCCCACGACCTCCGGTTTCACGATCGGGTTCATTTACCGCTAGACCAACAGTCCATTCTATATAAATTAGGTCGTGATGTGTCACAATGCGCAACGAAGCCACTACGCGAATTTAATTCATTTGAGATATCGTTGGTGCCATAATGAGGTGTAGCCTATAATTTGCTCTAACAGCACTTTCACTCCTCAAGCATAATTTAAGCATAAGATGTTGTACATATATGTACCAGACTTACCGCAACTTACGTAGTTATAACCCTAAAGTTTAATTTCTCTATAAAATTATCAACGATACCAATTTTATTCGTTGTTTTTCGTACGTGTTGCAGAGTTCCCAATGCGCTGTGAGCTGATTAATTACAGAAATTTATGCTGTAACTGTCGACACGTCAGCAAATTAAATTCATGCTCTGAAAATATATCTTTCCAACATTCACGTATAAAAATTTACGTATTTTTAAACAAAAATAACTTTGTCAGTCGTTCAAATAATCGTACCTTTTAAGTAGGTTCGTTTCGGTTAACGGTTCAAAGGATAAGCCGAATAACGTAATACAGCTTTCTCACATGGCATCCATTTTGATTTGAAAATTTTTATTTTCAGTATTATATCAGCAACAATCGTAGATAGTCTGTATAAAAAGTGTTAAGTTGACTAGTAAGAGGGTAAAACAGAATGATAAACGGACCAAAAGCAGTCTTTGTAACAGGATTTCGTTTTCATTCTTTTAGGCAAGTACCTATTCTCCTTTTGAGGTCCTGGGGTCGTGTTAGGACATGGGGTTCTTTAAAGAAGGTGTAAAAAGAGCTCTCCTGAAAGCCGGCGTTGCATTATCGTCACCCCTGTTACCTTAGGCGATGGTAACATTTACCATCAGGTAGCGCGTTTACTATTTCATCAGCCACTCTGGCTATAAAAATATGGGTATGTATTCTTAAAATTACATATATATAGTAAAATGGTCTGATTACCTCTCAGTTCAATGATCCTAACTCTCAAATAAAATATCAGTTTAAAAATATGTAAACGATACGATGCGTAAATATATACATATATATGTATATCTGGCGTAGCTAATCTCAAGATTTCATGACACGCAATTTAAAATGGCAGTTTAAGAATATGCATGCGATGCGATTGTAACTTAATATGCAATATACATATATCTGGTGTAGCTCATCTCAAGATTTCATGACACGCAATTTAAAATGGCAGTTTAAGAATATGCAAGCGATGCGATTGTAACTTAATATGCAATATACATATATATATTTGGTGTAGCTAATCTCAAGATTTCATGACACGCAATTTAAAATGGCAGTTTAAGAATATGCATGCGATGAGATTGTAACTTAATATGCAATATACATATATCCGGCGTAGCTAGGTTCAAGATTTCGTGACACGCAATTTGAAATCTGTCAGTCTGCTGCCTCGTCTCCAGACTTGAATAAGCTATGAGAGCTATGCTTAGCATTATTACTAACTACATTGTTCATGAGATCAAAGTGGTATTTATCTGGTTATGTCACAACATCACTTAAATATAATTATTAATTTATTTGATGGCACATGTCGTGATTTCAAATGATTTAATGGCTATCTCTTCTATCTACATATGTCTTGTCTATGTCTCGTCTATGTCTTGGCTTCAACTCATTAGTAGCGTACTATTAAGCACGGGTTTCATAAGTGATAAAGCCTAGAGTCTACACCACGCTGCTCCAATGTGAATTTGTAAAGTCGCTACCCAAGTATGGACGGTTTTTATACCAAACAGTTGATAAGAATCGAGCTGGGATTTGCGTGCTCTTCGCGGAAACGTCTGAGAAAAATAAATAGCAACGTCTCAGGTGCCTATTTACCAAAAACACGTTTTACCTTACCGAAGCTGGGGGGTTAAGACTTATTGGATGTTATTTACAGATTTGAAGCGTTCATAGTCCGGCGGTTTGTTTCGATTGTAACCGATCCATAAAGTTAAGTAACAGCGGCGTGGGCGCTAGGAGGATAGGTGACCGCTAGTGTCAAAAACGTAAGTGAAACACAAAACTTGTACCCATTTTTATAAATATTACGCAGACGGACGAGTATGAAATTGAGTATAGTTAAAATTTATATTATATGCAGATAGCTAATATATTAATAAATCGTGCCCAATGTACGCAACTTACATTAACTAAGTGATTAATAATATTACGCACGCCTCCATGCATTTAACACTCACTGATGTTTGGCAAACGTCGGGACTGTCAATGAGAAATTACTTTTTCAACCGCAGTCTCTAGTATAAATAAAGACGTCGGAGTACCGTTAAATTAATGGCCAGTAATACAAACAGCCAGGGTTCTTAAACGGGGTTTAGTGAGCACCCCTTTACTGTGCCCCTTACTCGGTTTAATATTTATGAATTGAATAAACCACAAGGCTCAAAGATAATTCTGTAATCAAAACTTTAACTGTGCTTGTAAATTAAAATTTTGATCGTGAACTTTTCTAATAATTTTAATGCGGAACCATTAAAAGATAATATCGGATTTACGTGCAATACAAATTGGTTAGGGAGACCTGTTGTTATTTTCAGTTAGAGTTCCGTATGTAAGTAAATAATAAAATAGATTCCGTATGAATTATTCCAGGATTTGTTTGTCACAGTTTTCCTTTCATTATTTCTATTAAGTATTGTTACTTATCAGCTTTAATATTAGTCCAAGTACGGAACTCTTTACAGATAAACATGTATAAACATTACAATTCTACGTCAGCAAATTATTGTACACACCTTTATTGAAGCCATTGTGGGTCCTGTAGTATAGTTGTAATACCCATCTTTACGGAACGAGAGAACGGAACCGTTCCGTTGCAGTTTTATTATACTCGTATAACGAGGAACCATATATAATTTCTTTTACAAAATAAACTGATGCCCTAGGAGTCTTTCGAGGCTCCTTTTACCTGCTCAATATTCGAAAGTATTGGCTCCCTAAATCGCTATGAAGGATCTTGTTTAGTATTGTTACACGTTCGGTCATAATCCTAATATTTGCAAACCTACATAAATATTACAGCAATAAAACCATTGAGTAAGCTTTTTGAGAATTTAAATATTGTTATTTTCAAAGTGCCATTCCATGTTTTGTTGACATTTACCCGTTTTTTTTATTAAAAATTGCCGACTGTGTCGCATACTTGTCAATTTTAATTTACGCGTTAAATTTTTTTTGGTGTGCTTAGTACTTAGTTGAAGGATTTGTGCATTATATTTGAAATTCTTTCTTATATACTGTAATACATATAAATGATTGAATATGTGAGTCCCCGAAAACATAATCTCAGTGGTTTAGTAAACTTGAGCAGTAAGATGAAGTCAATATAGAAGTAAATTTCGTATTTACGCCGTGCAAGAAACCGCCACTTGTATTTGAATTCTTGTTTTATAAAGAAAACCATTTCAATTTCAGCCGTGACGATGTTAATTCGACGTAATTACCGTCCGTTTATATTTTAACTTGAATGGATTTTAAATTGGATATTTGGATGACTTCTGAACAACTTTCGGCAATTGCCAATTACTATTTAGTGGGCATTGTTTTATTGAAATCGTTTATAATACCACGACATAAATGGGGGTGTTAAACTGGAAGCCTCATTGTAACCAGGTCGGTCGGATTTATTTATTACAGAGCGTTTAAGATATTCATTCACCTCAACCCATCACGGCCTACTATTGAGCACGGGTCTCTTCTCTGAATGAGAAAGTTAAGGCCATCGTCCACCACGCTGGCCAAGTGCAGATTGGCAGACTTCACACACCTTTGAGTTTTGCAAACTCTCCGGTATGCAGGTTTCCTCACTATGTTTTCCTTCTCCGTTATAGCGAGTGATATTTAAATGCTTAAAGCGCAAATAACTCCGAAAAGTCAGAAGTGCGCACCCTGGGTTTCGAACCCGGACTTCCTGATAAGAAGGCCAAATTCTTAACCACTAGGCTATCATCGCTTCAAGGTTTAAGGTGTAATACAATTAAATCAAACAAAATCATTATTAAAATTTTAACTGCAAATTATTCTCAAGATTAATAATATTTTAGCCTAGTTGTAAGGATTATGGTAATGACAAGATTCAGTGTACACTGATAAGGAGAAATTTATGTCAACTGACACTGACAGATAAACACAGACGAGTCGGTCAACTTTACGTCATGTTCGTTTCACGTTCTACAACGTTCGAGGATATAAAGATAGCAAAGCTATCTTCATGATCTGAATTATACACGATTTTTGTTAAACACAGTTTAATTAGTAGATTACTCGCTTGAACTAATTAAATTGCTTTTTTTGATAAAATTTTAAAATAGAACATTTTAGTCAATAATTATCAAGAAACCCCCTTACATTGGTTTTAAATTTATTCGAGTCTTTCATTGATTGCTAATGTTTGAAAACGCTTACCAGGTTTAAGTGCAGTTTTCACTGATATATTTCATTAGATGTAACTGTTATTTAATTCAATCGGCTCTGCCCACAGCTACACCGAAACAAAGCGACGCCGCGACTAGTTTGTCAATAAAATTCTGTTTGATTTGATTTGCGCCTTTTCAGTAAGTCAAAGAAGATGCTAGCCTGCATTTTAAAATATCGTGTACAAAAATATATTTTGAATTGCAAAATATGTTTTCAATCTGAGCTTATTGATATGAAAATGCGCAAATATGAAAATATTCTCTTGGGAACCAATCTTAATACATACCACGTCGCTTCTGTAATCTTCAAAATACCTGGAGCCTGGAGCAAAATAACGTATTATGGAGGTAAGCTTCGAATAATTCAAAACTTTTAAATCATCTTTTCGATGTTTTGTATGTATTTTCTCAGATTTTTCTTTGAGTCAAAGTAATTTCAAACTGTTACTGTTTTATTCAGAACATTTTCTAATTAAAATAGTTCATGTTTATCGTATTTTTAAACTCCAATAGTGAATATGAAATTAGCGTTGAGTTACACTTTTATAGTAACGAAAGACCGAGCTTTGCTATACACTGAGTTAATATATGTATTGCTCATCCAACCATTTGACTCCACGTTAAGAAATAACGCACAACTAACAATCAAATCATATTTTGTACATTTGTGTAACCCTTTGAAACCAGTAAAGAGAGCTTCTTTATTGGACAAATTCAGTAATTTCCTGAAATTCTGAAGCTTGTAGTTGATAAAACAGTTACATACATATCACCAACATATACCACAACCTACCTACAACCACCTATTTATATTTAGTGACAGCAAAATACAGGAAGTTTCAGTAGAGTATAATAACTCAAATCATAACAATGTATAAAATATTTTCGTACCACAATAGAAAACCTCGCTCAATCTTTTGGGAATTAGGTGAGTGTGAACTGCGACCTGGAGATAGATTGGAGCGTTAATTGCCCTGACGCCGCCGACCGATGTACACTTTTGGAGAATCGATGACGACGTGCAAAAAATGGAACAAATTCGAGTGGTTTCCTTCAGTTCCTAACTATGAAATTATGAATCCATTTTTAAAATAAATGTTTCCTTTTTAACAGTGAAATATTTACTTTTTTATGATGAATTACAGATTTTCAATGCTCATCACATTTTCATATCACATTTTATGAAAAAGTTCAACGGGAAGTTGCCTGCCTGTTTTGGTTCTTTACCGGCCTTAAGATATCGGAATACATGGCTGTATTTTTAATAGAATTGTTCTTTTATAGATTTTTTGCATATTTCTATAACATGCACGCGTTCTATAGAAAAAGTGTCTTGATAGATACAAGCTCTTCTTTTTTTCTATTTAGGGTATGAATTTCTAAAAATATTCATGGATATAAAGTTTGAGCTAAATTTTAAATTAAACACATTTCAGCACGAATACGGAACGTTCATAGCGATTGTATACCAGTAATATCAACTTTCAGCAACCGTAAAAAAATTCAGCGCAATTACATTACGAACATAGAATATATCGTTCTGACTCTTATTCTAATTATTTTATAATACCTGAAGAAATATTGCCCTTTGGTGTATTAAGACTATTTCGCTTAAAGAATATGCTACGTTGTCGATCTAAGTAAATACAGTAAGTCAGTAACTGTATATGAATTAAATACTATGAGGGCGGGAATATGGTGAATAACCTCACATTTTGTTAATTGTTAACGTGTTAACCGTCTGCTTGTTTGCCTGCTTATCACATGAAAAGTAAACAAATCGCGAGTACCCCTCTAAATTAAAACATTACGTTCTTATATGGCCCTGAAGATTTCAGTCCGGCCGACTTGGGCCGAACGTAAATTATTATATTTATACACACACACACACACAATGCTAATTGGAAGCGATCTTTGGCGTCAAGGAATAGTAATGTATTATTTAATATTTACCAAGGTTTTACTTTTTTACCTTCTATAAATTAGTGCTTGAGCGCGATCCTGCTTGGTGGTATGCAGCGATGCGATCTTATATGGTAAAGCGCACTAACTTAGTAAAAGCCTATTCAATCTTGACTTGAAGACACTTACATTGTAATCGAACGGGAACACTGACGCGGGCAACTTATTTCAGTCCTTTGCAGTATGTCTGAGGAAGGAAAATGCAAAGCGCGAAGTGTTGAAAGCGAACTTTCATCCTTTTGGTAAACAAGGCTTGGTTTACCAGGGGCTTAATCTCTTAAGGAATTAATAGGTTTCATTAATATACAATAGGTAAATACTACTACTGCTCATATAGGTTATAAATTGTTCATGTCCAAAAATGATATCTGCAAATATTAGTTTATTAATAACTTATATCAACTTCTATTTTTCAATATTTACATATGATGTCGTTGAAAGTAACGAAGCCTATCAGCAATTGAATAGGTGTGCTAAATGAAAAAACTTGTTTTAATATTATTAAGTATAATCTGTGAGTTCTATGACATGAATAAGCTTCTTCTAAGTTAAATGTGCTTTACCATTTAAGACTACATCACCACTTACCGTCAGGTGGGATTGCACAATATAATTGCATAATATTCGACTTAAATACGTTAAAAAAAAACGAAAAAGTTGTGGTGTTAAGGCGTGACGTATTGAGTTATACCCAATGTATGTAGCTGCTCTTTCTTATAGGAATTTCTACGTGTAATTTTAGAATTGTACTATCAAACTGTGTAAAGCAAAGAGTCCTGGACTTCTCGACTTACACGACTTTCTTTAAATTAAGGCTATATATTTTTTCGAATTGATTTAAATAAAATACTTTCATAATTTTCAACTTTTACCCCCACTTAAACGGCTTTTGTTATTTCAGAAGTTATTGATCATAAATGCACAGGAAAACCATATAACGAACAACGATTATAAATAATTTTATGGGACCTAAATACCTCCAATATAATGTTTCTAAAATATCGACCATGTAAAGAAATTGGCTACAATTTTGTTAAAAATAGAAGATTAGATATAGATTGGTAAGTGCATGTCATTTGACAGGCCGGTTGGTCTAGTGGTTAGTGAACCTGACTACTACACCGGTGGTCGTGGGTTCGAATCCCACCC
>DWJZ01010453.1:0-10110 GCA_018249125.1 Asbolis capucinus
GTGTTGGCTGTTTTAGACGAACTAAACAAAACACCAGCCCACATTTCAGGTGAGCTGGTATGTGTTGAGACACATGTTTGTCGGTCATCGACATCTAGCCGTATTATTGATCGAAGATCACAGACTAACACGGACATATATTTCGTTCCTGTTTCGCTGCCAGTTTCTGTAGAGACTGGCGCCGCCTGCCCGATGCACATAGCATAGCGTACTCTACTGATGTTTCCATTCTAAAAAACATATCATTCATCAGTATAAATATGTGAGTTGGCCTCTCCTCATCACTGAGGAGGTATAGAAGAACTTAGCTGTTAATGTACCCAGTGAGCTAAGCCACAAGTATCAGAGATGAGAGAGAGTATACTGCCTTACGGCCTCCGACAGTTACTTAGCTAGAAAGTTCCATCAGACTATAACAACCGAAAACGGCATTACGTGCACTTCAAAGCACGAAACTGGTCAAGAATCTTTGCCACTAGTGATCACCCATTCTACATGTGACCCATGTTACATAACTCACCCAATAAATTTTTTTTTCGAATGGAATCGTATTGCACAAATGGAAAAAACCCACAAAGATAAGACCGCACAGGTAACTTCACTGCAACCTCTTATTGGTTTTCCAAAGTAATTTATTGATGTAAGTATTTATTACACATATGGCATTTTTTGAGTCTACCACCGTTTTTTAATGGTGTTATATTCACTTACCTGTACATAATCCTATCAAGCAGTATTTCAATGGCACGGTCTATGTTCTGTCCGGTTTTGGCACTGGTTTCCAAGTAGGGCAAGTTATAGTTCTTTGCAAACTCTCGCGCTCGATTCTGGTTCACCAATCTCTTCTCTTGAAGATCACATTTGTGACCACATAGTACTATATCTGGGTCATCACTTAAGCTATGGGTCTGAAAAAAATTACATTTCATTGACTTATATTTTTGCTAAATATATTATTGATATTATTAAATAATTAAAATATTTATACATTAAGTACAAAGTTTATAATGTGTAAAAGTCAATAACATTTGTTAAATCACTTTTGAACTTGGAGACTTTGATACTAAGGAACAAATTAAGTACATAAGCATCACAACTGAGAGTGTTAGTTTGTTAGTCAGTTCTTAAATAACCATTGCGACTCAGACTATAGGAGTTAATCTGCCAGTTTCTAAGAAAAACTGAATATTCTCACCTTTAACTGCTCAATCCAGTTCCGTACTTCCAAAAAAGATGATTCATTTGTCAAATCAAACAACAAAAGAAAGCCCATTGCATCTCTATAAAATGCAGTTGTCAAGCTTCTGAACCTGTGAATAACATTAATTGGCTATTAAAAAATATTTCAAAAAAAACAAGTAATAATTAGTGATTAACAAATAATTTAAATAAAAGGATATGGTATACTGGTATTGCATGATTCCGGTGGATTTATTTACTGCTATAGCTGACAGATAACTGGGTCAAATACATGGTATGTGGTCACTATCCCTAATACACACAATATAAACAAACAGCATCACCAATATGTTAATGGACTGAAAAGAAGAATAGATGATAATACCATTAGCATCATCGGTAACTAAATTTGTTGTGTTAGAGATCCACAGTCATGATGGATTTTATCCTGTCAACAGAGCCTACTCAAGATGAATTGTAAGACAACCTTTTGCCAAGAAACATGGCATGTTTTATTCTTTTTCTGGCAAAATCAAGAGTTCATGAAATAAACAATTTCTATGATAAATTAATGCTTTGCATATGAAGAAATTGTGTCAATATAATTAACAGTATAATGCAGAAGTACTCAAAATATTTGTTCTCATTCCCAAAATTTTACTGGCTTTGGTAGGCTCTTCTACCAGATTTCCAAAAAGTTGCTAAATATACAAAGTTTAACTAAGATATACAGACTGTCAAACATCATCAAAAAATTCTCTTTATGATAACTAATGTCAACATTTTACATACTTCACTCTTGTTTTTTCTTAATATTATCTTTTTTCAGTTCACTTATTTCATATAGGTGTTTTCAATGCACTTATGACATTTTTTTTGGAATCTACCACCATTTCAGAAAGGACCCATAATAAAGGGAACAATGTGTTGTTTCTATTGACATGACAACATAGGGGTCTATGTTGAATCTTCTATAGACTTCCAGGGTCTGAAGTACATTTATAGAGATTTAATAATTATAAGTTGCCACCAAGTCATAATTCATTCCTATTTAATAGATAGAATGGTCAATGATTAACCTTTCCTGTCCAGCGGTATCCCACAGCTGTAAATGGATGCGATGTTGTCTGCCTCCCTGTTGATAAATCTGGAAAATTGTTATTTATATCATTAGAGACTTAGACACCTATATTAATTATCAAACAGCAATCTTCTCTGTACCATTTAAGGCTTTTTTAAGATACTTACATTACAATAATATTGATGTAATATCAGTTTTAGATTTTTTTTCATGTTTATTTTAATTAAATTGGTTCAAAAATGTAAAAAATATATGAATTTTAAGAATACTATACTACACTTTATGTTACAGAAGAATGTAGATATTTTATAAATCTTTGAAATTGAAATAAGGGACTATACATACCACAGTTTTTTCTCTAAAGTCAATCCCAACAGTTGATATAAATTGAGTATGAAAAACTCCATCAGTATACTTGTAAAGGAAACTTGTCTTCCCAACCCCTGAATCTCCAACACACAGGAGTTTTATCAAGTAATCGTAGTCCATATTGATATCCGAATACTACTAAAAGTATACAACAGAATATTTAAAAAATTAAATCAAAATAGACCATTTTCTAATTATTATTAATGTGATAAAATTAAAAATTTCACCGTCGCATCACAACTGGACATCAGGAAAATTTTCAGCAATCAAGTATAGGGTAAAAAGACGGAATTTTAATACTTTGTTAATAGAAATACATCACAACGCTAATTTTACCGATATTTTAATTTTCACACTAATAAACAAAGAAATGAAACAATGTTTTTCACAATTTTTACATGGGCGAAACTTTCAATTAAAATTTAACGATAACGCAATAACAATATAGCCGAAATTAATAAAGATTATTTTGTTTAGATAATGATTAAGATTAGATATACAGAAAAATAAATAACAGGAAAATATAGATGCACACTACAAAGGATCAAGCCGCCAATAAGAAAATCATGCTAATGCACCTATGATGTATTTACATTATTTACAGAGCCAAAAGAGACTTTATTTCGATTTCAGTAAGAATAAAAATGCATTTTTTGTACGTAACATATTGCACTTACACGTCTTTCTTTTATACCTAACTAAATTTGTGATCTGTGGTAACGATCTTGAGTTTGGAATATGTAATATCTAGATATAATAGATATTAAATTGTTAAAATATAAAAAATGTGCTCAACGTTATTGTACAACATTTTCACAACATAAAGTTAAAACGATTTTTCAATTATTTTATTTCGAAAAGCTGACAATAAGTTGAATTTAAATTTGACAAGATGATTGACAGTAATAACTAGTGTGCTATTAAAAAAATGTTACTATATCCTAAACTTTGCCATCGCCTACTTCAGGTCAGGGCCTTGAGAGGGCCTTTCCTCTATTAGCCTTCCATTGTACGAGTTGAACCATGACAGAAAAGATATTTGTCTGGGTGCGTAGAAACCCTCCAATGTAGACAACTTTTCTTGAATATTGATGAAACTGTATAGTTACATACAAATATTTTTGATGGTATTTACATATTAGACAATACAACGTGTATTGTCAGCGCGAACCGTATGTAAGCGTTAATAAAATCGAGTATATCGTAATTATTGCACATGCGTGTCATACGGGCTTTTTATACGCATAAGCACATAATAAAGTGACAGTAAACTATTATTTAAGGCCTAAAATCTATGAAATAAAATCCACTTATTGAGATATCCCAGATATTCTACACTTATATAGTCAATTATTATTCTATAACAATTTAACAAGATTTTTTGCAAACATTTCAGCTAAGATGCTCTATTAATTTTTTTCCAGGTTTTTCCCACAACATAGGAGAATTTTATTAGATGTCAATATCACAGAAATGTCACTCATTTTTAAAGAGAGAAAGAGCCTTTCGTATTCCGTTCCCTCATTCCATGACTTCCTTAGTTCCCTTCCTTCATTCATTCAATGGCCTTCAGCCTTCTCTTCTCAATTCAATACTTTAGCTCATTAGTTCTACTCTACGGTTCGTTCGTTTACTTATTTGATCATGAATACATTATAATTATTTTAGAACATTAGTATATTTTTTCAATAAGCTAACAAATTCGACAAATTTAATATAAATAGAACTTTTAAAATGAAGGCATTTGGCTATTTAAGTTACATCTTAATTTTACTTGTTATTTTGTTGAAAGTTGAGAGTCAAAGTTTGTCTAGTGTAAGCGATGATGATCTACTACAATTAATCAAAGAAAAAGAAAAACTAATAGTTTTATTCAGTGAGTGTCGATATATTTATTTCTTGAATTTTAAAAAACAGTTTCCATTTTATGGACTATAAGTAAATTGTATGATGTTATAGCTAAGCCGAAATGTGATGTCTGCAGTCTGTTTGAACAACATCTGGAGGGTTTGGAGGATGACTTCAATAAAAACTTGAATGCTATCACCGTGAAGGTTGAAAACAGCCTTTTGGCACGTCTATACAGCCCTACTAAGGAACCAGCTGTCGTGTTCTTCCGACATGGTGTTCCTCTACTCTACAGTGGTAATTATATATTTCTGTGTTTTGTAAGGATATTATTCATTACTTAACTCTGAACGTTAGTTGTTAAGGCTGTCGACTCTTTCTTCATGATGTGTTCAGTTCTTGTAGAATAAGGCCTAAAATTATTAAAATGCAATGTTACAATTCTTCACAATACTTTATAAGGTAATAGTAGAGATTGTTTTTTGTGTAGCATAGGTCACTCTTCTCTCAAATATTGTCACATCATACATATGAGGGAACACTAATGACACCAATGCATTCAAATTATGTCCTTTGTGACAAATATAAAATATTGAAATCAAAAGTAATTTGATTTGATTGACATGACATTTATATGAATGTTTAAGGTGAACCTGATGACCATGAAATATATGGACTCTTTGAAAAGAACCAGTCTCCTGCTGTAAAAGAGCTTACTGACAAAATATTTGAACATATGACCCAAGCAGCCACAGGAGCTACCACTGGGGACTGGTTTGTTATGTTGTAAGTATATCATTATTATATGCAATGATCAGTGGTGCGCCCATCAATCTGCACTTGGTCAGGTGGTGGACAATGGCCTCTAGCCCTTTAAATGTCAGAGGAGGCCTGAGCCTAGTAGTGGGACAGTGAGGTGTAATGATATAATATTTAAAGATTTCGTACACTCAGAAAAAGGATATTAACAAATGAAAATTAAGAGAATTATATAATTTTTTTTGAAAAACTCATCTTTAATAATCATAGTTTTGTAATTGTTGCAAACTTTATTTTCAATCAAATAGGATCAAATTTTCAATTAAAATTCATATAAATAGTCAATATCATATCATCCTACTCGCTACATGTGTGGTTCCTTAATCAAAAAGCAAAGTGTAAATGATATGTTAAAACATTGCAGTTATGGAGCCTCGTGTGTTGAGTGCCAGAGACTGCATGCAGTGTGGGAGGGTGTTGGAGCAACACTGCGTGGTCGCGTCAATGTAGCTCGTGTTGATGCTAACTTAGCTGGGGCTGCTACAGCTAAAAGATTTAAAGTTGCAAAGCTACCAGCTTTCCTCTTGTAAGTAACAATTTAACATTGTATAATTAAGCAAATTTGGTACCTTGTTCTTCCAAATGGATTTTGAACCATGCTCCCTCAGTATTGTCAGTAATTTTAAATCCCTTATTAGCATAGAATTTGCAAAGAGATTATAGAATGTAACCAAGGATGGACTAAGGAGCAATGTAAGTGACCGTTAACAAGTAATTAATATATATTTTTGTTTCAGTTTCCGTTTGGGTAAAGTATATAGATATGAATTACCAAAAAATGACATTAAATCATTTGTGACTTTTGCCCAGGATTGGTACAAGAATGCTAAAGGTGAAACAGTACCACTTTTGGCTTCACCATTGTAAGTGTTTTGCATGTTTTTTCCTATATATTTTTTTTTATATTAAATAAGTTAGCGCTTTATTATGAAACCACCTGATGGTAAGTGGTGACATATGTAGTCTTTGAAGGTAAAGCGCACTTTATTCAAAAACTTAATAAAATAGTACTATAATTATTGGTAATCATAAAGAACAATATTTATTTCTATACATTGTCATGGTGCTGGTTTTGGGATCAGATTTGATTTTGCATGTGCAATCCAAGCAACAGAAAGTTATAGCAATCATATTTATAGGAAAAAAAACAATAGGAAAAAGGTCATAGTTATCATTTATTATTATAGTGTGAAGCATTATAAAGTCTACAAGAGAAAATGTAGCTGTAAATAAGTATATATATATATGATTATTTACTGTTGCTAAATTAATATTCATATAATTTAACACTCATATTGTTCTACAAATTGCATGGCACCTTAATGTTTCTGGAGGTACTGTGGACACTGTCGTCTACCTGCTATGGCTGTTGGCTATCACAATTGAGAATTTTTGTAAAAGAAAAATTTGAGTGTCTCATCCAAACGAAGTTTTTCACGAATGGAAGACCCCTGTACTAATACTTACTTATTTGTTTGTTTTAGTGATGAGATAGTTGACTGGTGTGTTGAAATGTTGAAGTTTAGCATCGACTATGGAATGGACCTTGCTGTCAAATATCCTTGGGTTTGGCAAATAGGAATAGCGGGATTTGGACTTGTTGGTATAACAGCTCTAATAGCTCTTTTAAAAGCTGGAAAATCAAAGCCTGTTAAAGACATAAAAAAAGAAAAGAAGAGTAAATAAAATGCATTTTTTTTATTTAATTGGTTGTTATTATAATAATGAACAATTATTGCAGTCATTTTTTTCTGTATCTGAACCATTGCTTTGGTACAGTAAATGCATAAATTTTCTTTATTATTGTGAAGCTACCTAAATAAAATAAGTACTAGATGTAAAACATTATATCTTCAGAAAACTGCATTCAACCTAGGTCAGCGATAGCTGAGAGTAGCATGCACAAGATATTTATAAAAAGTACCTAAATATTTTAAAAACTGTTTTTGTACATACTCATTGCATACTTGTAGGATGACTTCAGTTATTTCAAAATTTATCTGTTTCCTACCGAGCGTTAAATTTAAACTGGTTATCCTAAAACCTTGCAGCTATCTAAACCATAATTATGAGCATGCTCCGTGATGTCGTGTGCACATAAGTTTGTAGATGAATTAAAACTAAATATATTTTTTGTATTTTGATATTTTTTTATTTTTACAAATATGAGTTTGACATTTTTAATAACAGAGGTGGATGAATATGTTGGGTTTCAGTAACTGAAATAAAGACTTATTGCGATATTACAATTTTTATTTATAGACAGGTTGTACAAGCCATCAAGTATAGTGTAATAAATAAAAAATAGCATTTAAATAAAATAAAGGTTTAAAATTTTTTTCGCCCTTTAATTTTATTCATGGTTCAAAAGAAAAATCTATCATTTAATATTTTTTATCTTTAACATAAAATTTCCACCACATAATAAAATGTGTAAAAGTGCCTTAGGAATGAATGGAGACTATTCTAAAGATCACAAATAAATAATACATAAAGTTTCTCTGTAGATATTATTTAATTTGAAATGTTTTGTGAAATAAAATACAATTTGCGAAAAAACAGTATTAACATCCTCATTAGATCGTCAGTTTATTAATTACATATGACTTAACGAAGGATAGTTATTGTGTTCAGTAAATGAAGATACTGTTTCTCAGATGCTTTTGGGATTACAGTATTTAAACATTGGCAGTAATAAAACAATTAATTAAAATAATTTTTTTGGTTAAAAAATGTGTGTAATAAAAAACAATCTACATTAACCCTAATAAATAATAAAAAGTATCAAGGTCTCAATAATTACAAAGTGCAGTAAATGAGTAACTAAATATGTGTTGGCAAGTGTGATGGTAGCACCACTATCAAACAGGAAAGAGATTGAAATACAAAGAGTTACTAATTCCATTTGGACCTGTTATTGGTCATTTAGGTGGCAGGGAGTTTGGTTCCGACAAGACAACACTTTCATAAAATTACCTCTTGTTTAATTTATAATCAGGCACACTCAAATTGTAAATAATATTAGCAATTCCATTCGGACTTGTTATTGGTCGTTAAAATGGCTGGGAGTTTGGTTCCGACAAGACAAAACTTTGATTAAATTACGTCTTGTTTAATTTATAATCAGGCACACTCAAATTGTAAATAGTATTAGCACACAACAAACATCAATATAATATCAGTTTAAAAAAACACAATTGGAAATAATTGCAAGGAGGCATAAGTAACAAGCCATCCATATTCTTTGGAATCACACTACAGTTGCATAACATTCCATTGCAGGTGGAAGCATAGATATGCAAAAGCTTAATATCACCTAAAAATTAAAAAAGTCTAAAAAACATTGGAAAAGCCCTGAAATATGGTATGGTTCAACTTTGGTTATCAAATATTGATAACTAGGTTACAGTGGCTCTTACAATTAAATCTCACCTGCTTCACATTACTTATTAGTATCAGTATCAACTACTAACAATATTAAAGTATGAAGCAAAGCCACTAAGAAAAACTTCAATATTACATATGATGATTATCTTTAAAACTTAATTTAAGTGTATAATATTAAAATAAATGTTTGTGATATATATAAAAAAATATCTTGTATATAAATTCATCTAAAGGAACAACACCAATTAGCATTAAAATTTATGTGATCTATGTAATTATAAAGATTAGAACACCCAAGTATCTCAGTGCAATAAAAAGAAATAATTTATATTAAGATTGACTAGCAATACTTCTAAATTGTATCTACCTCAATATTTATTCTGAATACAGAGGCAGGATCAGCAAGTTCTAATCGAATAGCATTCTCAAATTTTTTGTATATCATTGAGAATTCCATAATATTCTGTGGCTTTGATTCTATCCACATTTTATCAAATTCATAAAATAAATAACAATAAAATTTATGGAATGAGTTAATTGTTGGTAAGTATTGTTTTGCATTAAACATATATGTCTTTGCAGAACCATCTTTTAGAAGATAGTATGCCATTGATGTCAAATTAATACCCACAATTGCAAAAGTGTACCCATATTTAGGGTGCTTAGAATGACTAAGCACATGACTGGAAGCTTGAGGATATTCTCGTGCGAAGTACAACAGGTTTTCTAATCCTAGCAGGCCCATTCCGCGAAAATCTGTTTTTGGATCATCTCCCTGAAAAAAAAATTACTTGAACACAAATTTTAATTTAAAATATACTTGAAATTAACAACAGCTTGTTTGCTTTATTCTGAAAATTCAAAACTCATTGTTTAGTTGGTAATGGCTGTTATAGTATTCTTCATAATTAATATAGTATATTTCATAAAATACACAAATATTTGTCTCAGAATTTTTTGTTGATATCTTGGAAGATATTGTTATTAGTGTCTGATACTTATTCAATAGATACAGCAATAAATATTGATTTTATTCTTCCTGAAAATGTTTATTGTTCCGATTAACAAATTTTTAACAAGAAGGTAAGAAAGAAATTACAATATTATACCTGAAAACCTATGTCTTGCCACTGTTTAGTTACTCGAGATTCTAATGCTTCATTTGGTACTAACAAATACCAAAGTTCTAATAACTTATATTCGTGGTCAACATTCTGTGGATCAAACTGAGTTTTGCGCAAATCTTCAACTTCGTTCAATAATTGTCTATAGCTCCAGATTTGTTCCAAGCATCTTTGAAATGATCTCAAAAATGGAACATGTAGCTTAGGATTGATCTTTTTAACTCTAACAATAATAGCAACTGAAGGATCCAATATCTCAGGGAAATTTACAGGAGTAAATTTTTGTTCTGCTACCATGGAATC
>DWJZ01010454.1:0-10108 GCA_018249125.1 Asbolis capucinus
CCTTCTGGAAGACATTCCAACTAGGAATAAGAAGTGCCCTTGTACAAATTTTTCTCATGTCTTTTCTCTTTTTGTTTATTGTGTGTAAAAAAAAAAAAAAAAAAAAAAAAAAAAAAAAAGAAATAGACACTGGCAGAAACACGTCAAAAAAGATGTACGAGTATATAAGCCTAGTTATACATTCATACTCGTAAGTGTGTATGAATCCACCAATCCACAATTGGCCAGTGGGGTTGACTATGGCCTATACCCCTCACATTGTGGGACCGTAGTCCAGAAGTGGGACAGTTATAGATAGCAAAGTATGTATTAATAAATTAATAATATATATGTATATATATGCATATATACTCATTTATGTTTTATCAGAGTTCGCCTACGGTTCCGCGGTGTTACCATTGTTGATAAAAATAACCTACATACATACATATGTCATTCTCCTGTCATCAATTGTTTTCAAGTTTTGTTGAAATGATAAAAACGGACAATACAATATGCCAAACCGATTATAAAGATAATAAAGGGAAATAGCTCGCGAGCCGCTGCATTGAAAGCCGGCGGCGACCCGTGACGTCATAACGTATTAACAGCGCGCCAACGTGTCAGCGGTTCCATAAGCCGCTCGCCGCTCGCTCGGATACAATTAGCCTCGTTCATTACGTTTCCTGCATATCAGCAACAATACTAACCTGTTTTATGTATGGGTTCGGTCGATGGACCGATCTTTGGGAATAACACAGTTCCCTTTGAGGAACACTTTGTATTCATGCTCCAGACGTACTCGTACTCTCTGTATACGAGGTAGTATATGAGGAACGACTTTTTTATAAGAAATTAGTAGCGCGAGTTTCGCTTCCGAAGAGCGAAGTGTTTTATCCATACCATTTGTCGCGGTTGCCAGGAACAGCCTTTTATGTTTTCCAGGATAATATCTATACATTATGTCACTCCTAAGATTCCATTGTACATATTGGCAAATGAATTTTCGAAATCGGTCCTGTAGTTTAGCCACAGGTAATAAATAAACGCACATATTCTCTGTCGCATATGGAATGGTAACTCATTGCAACCCATAACAGTCTTAGTACTGGATCTCACAATGTGAGGGGTGCAGAGCATAGTCAACCACGCTGACCACTTTATGGAGTACCTTTACTTACCGAGAACTTTATAGGGACCTCTCAGGAGTGTACGTTTCCTCACTTTTTTAAAGACCTCTACCTACCTCCTTCTTCTTTGAAGTCGGTTAATAAACGCTTCTAAATGAGCTTAATGATCATTAATGTTTTAGAAATCCTGTATCATTTTCTCGTTCGAAAAACCACATTTCAATGGAACTGAATTTCGTAATGAAATTATATGCATTCATGCCAACAAAAATCGAATGACCTACTTTCATAGCGATTCCGCTATGTTCAAAATTAGTATGTCCGTTTTAGTTGAAAATAGTAACTTTTTATATTATCCTTACTAATATAAAATAATATTATTAAATAAGTATGAATTCGAAAGTAATTACATCTGTCTCTTCATTAACTTTTTCAGGACTGAACTACTGAACCGATTTAGATGAAACTTGACACAGAGGTAGAATAGAACTTGAGAAAAACATAGGCTAGCCTTTTGCGTAAAAAGGCTTGAAAAAGAGGACGAAAGTTGTTCATTAACAAGTATAACACATTGTAATCATGCAGTAGTGACGGTGTTGACTGTGGGAGGGAGAAAATGGGGGGTGCTGAAAAGGGAAGGCGAGTGGGAGTTGAAGAGGCTGGGTACGGTGGGGGGTTGAAGTTAGGTAGGTATACCACGCGGACATAGTCGCAGGAATAAGCTAGTACTATTTATTTCCAAGTCACTTATACAAAATATCACCTAATGAAAAGGAGTTTTACCCATTATTGTCTGGACTATATTGAAGCTGCCTGGAGATCAAACGTACGTCTTCAATTGCATGGATCGTGGTCACGACTGAAATGCGATGACGCTGACAAACTTTTGACAGATGTCAAATGACGTTTGACACGTGTGTGTATGTAGCGTACTAAGCTAAACAAAACACGAAATGTCAAACGCCATCTGTCATATTATAATTTAAATATTGCCAAAGAGTACTTTATAAGCCATCGAGCCACTGGAAGTCAGCAAACATATTCATGCAATTAGGTGACATTACCGGCTTCTTAAACATTAATCGTGAGTACCCTAATGAGTATTACACCCGTAATACGGGATAAGTAAACATAGTATAATTGTTGCACTCCTCTTCCAAATAACATACTTCAATGATCAGTCCAGGCCTGCTCGGAGCAGTAACTTGGCGGAAGTTTGCCGGCGGAACGTTACAGCTGCACTGTATCTTGCGAACTAATCCAATTAAGCCTCTACAAGTGATGAGACTTTACAAATTTCGCGAATAATACAAACTATATTTATTATCTACTAGTTACGTTCGCGGCTTTGCCTGCGTGGTAGGTATGTACGTTGACAAAAGTGGAATAACACATAGACTACCTATGTTTATCCCATATACGTAGTATTACTAAAGTAAAATTCCAGTCTATAATCTGTCTCTGCGTATCACTATCTCTGTGCATCACTATCACTATGCATCATTATCTCTGTGCATCACTATCTCTGTAATTACTATCTATGCGCATCGCTATCTGTGTTCATCACTATCTCTGTGCATCACTATATCTCTGTATTACTTTCTCTGTGTATCACTGTCTCTTTGAATCGGTTTTGCCCGTGTGGTATATTGATAAAAAGTAGTCTATGTATTATTCCAAATAAAACTATACCTGTACAAAATTTCGTTCAGATCCGTTAAGTAATTTTTCATGAAGGAATAACATCCACCATCCATACCCGCAAACATTTGCATTTAAATATAATATTAGTAGGATTTATACAGTTAATTTTTGCTTTACAAAATTTGAATACAACTTTCTCCTATGTATTGCAAAAGTCAAAATTCTCAATCTCTTTTGGTACACTCAACCATCCCTACAAAAACAACCGTAGGGTAAGATTTTATTTAACCAAGACTCTTTCAAGTTCCTTTGCTGAAGAGTACACTAGCAAAAGGTATTATACGCTAGGTTTGCTTGGATAATTATCACCCTCTTAGCTATTCCTCCCTCACGGAGCACGCATGCCTCTCATCATGAGAGCACTTCATCTGCCCTCCCGCCGGATCGGATCAGTAATTTCTTTTTGAGTGAAGTATATGCCTATATTTCAGATTTGTTTGTTTAAAGACTCGTTTGCGCTCGCGACTTCGCCCGTGTTGTGTTGATGAAAAGCCTGTGTTTTTCCTGATTTTTATCTATCGGTGTGCCAAATTTCATTCAGATTTGTTTAGTAGTTTTTGCGTGAAAATATAACATACATCCAAACTATCCCTTCATCCAGACATGCTCATAAAAAGACGCATTTACAATATTAATCTTGCTACGAAAATCGTGGTTCTCTTATAGTACAACCACTTATCTTCAGCTAAGTCTAAGCCCACAAACACACGATTGACAGCGAATTCAAGTACGTAAGACAAGCAAGACGGTCTTCAAGAAAAGATAATACCTACCCGTAACAATGTAAGTAAAGTGGAAAACTGGCAAAAGAATTATATTACTAAATTTTAAAACTATACTTATATACGTGTTTTAAGCTAATATAATTGCCGATAATAAACATTTTAAGCACAAACGGGTACTCAGTCGTGCCGTGACCATGACCCATGCAAGTGGACTGAAATATCTTTATAATAATAAAGAGATCGTGAGTACCCGTTTGCATTTAAAATGTTCCTATACTAAGTTTCGAGTTTCATTTCAGTTACGAGCACTTTACATCAAAGTTTTACTCATGCAATGCTTTCTGAAAGCCCTTCATTTGCATAGCTTTTATAAGATTTTTACTACGCTTAATAGTGTGTTTATACTTGTTTTAGATTTCATTTGCAAGTAGTTACGACATTTGTACAATGCAATTGAATTGAAATCTTATACTTTTCGGACTACACCATAGACAGTCAACTCAATATAATATATACTTGGTGCAATTTCGATTCAAAATAAATGTAAACAAATCATAAATAACCCTTTGTAGGGTTCGTACCAACTTACACAGATAAGGTTTTACCACTAAACTACTCATTACATTTTAAAAAAATAGTTATACTAAGTATTGATCAAAGAACAATACAAATATATATAGTTATACATGTCACAAAAATATTACAACACATAACATCATTCACAAATTCATACTCCTTAATTACATGAAAGAGTAACCATTTTTCAACTTTTTGAAGTTTTTATACTTTTATAATTTATTGATTTTTGTTTCATTACAATTAATGCATTTGTCACCAAGCAAATAGCATGATTTACAAATAAAAGTTTTTTTTTTTATATACAAAAGAGTTAACAAGTGATAAAACAACAAAAAGTTTAATTCTCCTGTTTGTCTCAGGTTGCTAGGCAACGGTTTGTTATTAAACATTCCAGATCGAATTTGCACAAAGTATAGATTTTTCCGCGACTAAGTCTTCACCAACGATCACCAAGACAAAAAAATCCCTCACCACATCTAGTGCATGAATACAAAGATATGTATATCTTCGATTAGCGATGCAATACAAAGTCAAAATTAATTGATGACACGTATATGTCATATAACATTTCCTTAGAAAAACATACAACATTTTCTAACTTGTTTTTGTATATTAAGCATTCTAGATTGAATCTGAACCGATACATAGACTTACCTTGACTGTAATATGAGAAGAAATAATATAATATGAGGCACAATGAGTTAGTACTAAAATTAGCTCTCTATGTTATTTTACCTAACGTATCTAATTTTACATCTAAACAGAGGTCATTCACTTTGCTTTCACTTGCGTAATTTAATGGCAATAAGGGCATATTTCACCACGAAACTTTATTTTAATATCTGAAGCGGTCATAGTCCAGCGGCTTAAGGCAGACCAGGTTAAGCAAGAGCGGGCGCGATCGGTAGGACGATGGGTTGCCGCCAGTGGCACTAATTTGATGAGCGCTTCTATGCTTCGAAGTGCATGTAAAGCCGTCGGTCACGGCTTTTATCGTTAGATACCAATCGTTAAGTCAAGTCGAGGCCTTCGGGTGGCACAAATACTGCTGACATTTGGGTTAGTAAGGCAACATAGGCATATAAAACATTTTCAAAAACGTTTGAGGTTGTTATATAAACTTCGATAATGTAACCTAACGTGTGAAAAAAATACCAAAAAAATCTTTATATCGCGTATGGTGCAGAAATTAGTGACAATAGAGCAAAGTGATGTACTACAGTTTTATAGAGGGCATCAATTTCTACAAAAAAGTCCCAGATACTCTACTCCTAACTATTACAGTTATGTCACAATAACAACTTCTTTCTGGTAATTGGTGCTTCCATTGCAGAGTGAGGGTAGTTTGTAATTACTTAATAAAAACGTATTATCACAAAGTAACACCTAATACTACGAAGAATAATAAAGTTTCCACCATGAACGTATGTGGCATATGCGTGAAATGCATTGAATAATCTTCATTTGCATGAGCACTCGCCTGAAAGCGCTATTTCCTTTATGAGGTTTCTATAAGCGTAACCATACATTTTTCTTTTCAACATACCTACCGCTGAATGCGGTTCATTTACTTCGCGAATGATGTAAAATATTTTATGTAAACCAAAATCGATTTTGATGCTTTGTGGCGACTACGTGATGAAATTAAGAAAGTATATTTGTGTAATACATACATATCTATTAAATACTAAAAAAATATTTAGATTAATACAAATCTAGAGAAGGAATATTTTTGTTTAATCAAATCTTCTGATCTTTATTACAGTAAACAATAGGTTCACTCGGGGCTTAGCCCACGTGGTGTGTAAATAAAAAGTAATATATGCTCTTCCACACTATAAATGATCTTCATTGTAAGCATTGAAACGAAAAACTCACACAAACCGTCGGAACGAATACGTACTTCGCGTTTCACCTCGTGCTTTATTATCCATACTGCGAAGGAATGGAATAAGTTGCCCGTGTCGGTATTAATGTTTGATAATAAGGTAAATGTCTTCAACTCAAAAGTAAATAGGCTTTTACTAAGTTAGTGCGCTTCACCATCAAAGCCTACGTCGTCACTTACCATCAGGTGGTTTCGTAGTTATGCGCTAATTTATTTAATATAAAAAAAAATAATGCCGGCACTCTTGACTGGTTCTGTTCTTTTCGCATAAATAGTCGTCGATTCCGGTTGTCATTATATAACTGAAGTCGTTGAAGTACGTCATCCTGTGATTGCCATAAAAACTTCTGCCACTTGAATTTGTTACTAACAACACTGTCAATACGTATTGTGGCAGGACCTCTCTCTAGGCCTCCCCAGTTATGAGGACAGAGCTTTCAATATTGAGCCAAGTTTGAAACCAATCTTCAAGAAACCCTACCCCCAAAAGGCTGTCTTCTGTAAGCTCTTTGAAACCCTTCTAAGCAAGTGTAGCATTAAGATTAAGATACAAAGCCGCTCCAAAAAACCCGAAGATAAAGTCAAAATCACATCGTTTAATTCATGCAAGTATTTTCAATACACTTGTGAACGTATTTTTTTGGAATCTACCACCATTTCGGAAAGGTGCCTACTATGGGAGAAAAGAGAAGAAACGGAGAAACAAACTCCTCCATCCTATTTAAATTATATTTAAATAAATATATATGTATATATATATATTATAATAATAAAAAGCTTTGTTTACGCCGATTACACCACGATAATGACGTGAGCTGATTTATATAAAATCAATGAATCGTAACAATTGTAGGTATTTAGAGAACCATTCGACTGTTAAATGTTCAAATAGCTAACAATATACTCTATTTCAAAGTAATGATCCCATTGTGGTCGCTACATCGAGTAATATTTCATAGGTGAAGCAAATGGACCGGGAAAGGTAATGAAATTTAATGGGGAACCTTCATATTAGTCTTGGATGATGATTTTATATATGAAGAGGAGTGTTATATACAGATCTAAGTGTCTTTCGTTAGGGAAATAGCCAACAAATGAGCAGACGATCCTTATGATAGTGAGATGATAAACCTTCATATGTATAAACTTTTTCTTGAACACCTCTCTAGAATCAAAAAGTCGTATGACTGATTTGAACAAACACAGTCTATAGCAATGGTAATTTTATTTATGTAAATAGCTGAAAGAGCTGATGAGCTGAAAGACCTATTGGGACTGACGCATCTTGAGATCTCTCTGCCTTTGTGAACTCTGCCACAGTTTACGTCTCAATCACGCATTAACCTTAGTGATCATGGCCGTATAAGGACATTAGTAGTACTCTATCTGTCATTAACGGGTTGCCCGCCAAAGTTAGAAACCGGTCAATATAGACAACAACACAGATACCACACACCTTAACAGAACCGATACGAGAAGAACGAGAAAAGAAAAAAAAGCGCTGGTAAAAGGCACATTTCAAACGTCATATAGATTTTTAATTAATTCCGAGTAACAACTATCCTATTCTTTCCATTAACGTGCACGAAATCCTTCCTTACAAGGCCCATGTCATACAACAGGGACGAGAACATTCGTCACAATTTAACAAATAATCCGCACTGCCCGGACACTATGTAATAAGTTCCTTAATTAATTGTTATTACCTTAGGAGAATTTATTACCCTATTTGGTTCAACGACTTCAAAGGATAACAGAATGTGCGACATTAATATAACTTCGCCTCGTAAGACAGATGCTTATGACAATTGTTTTGGTTGTTTGTACAAGAATTAGCGATAAATAATAATATTATTTGGTTTTAATCGTCTGTTACTTTATTTGTATAGAGGTTTGTGACAGAAATTTCAGTTTATTGCTGTAAATTGGTAAGTTTATATGCAATTGAATCACCCATCCTTTCTCTCCAAAGAAGTGCTCAATCGAATCTTTTCGTCGATCCGAAGTGATCAACGAAGTTAAGAGACAGTGAGCGCGGTAAGCGTTAGTGGCAACATCGTTATGAGCGTTTTCGTGCTTCAGAGGGCTCCTAAAACTCTCGATACCAGTTGTTATCAACAGAGCAGTCGTTAAACCTTGTCGAAGGTCTCCGGATGGTCTAAAAAGGTCTGAGAGTTGACAAATTAATAGTTATTATTTCACTAGTCCGTTTTAATATTTCGGATACACTTTACTGATTATCTTAAACCGTCAGGTACATCCCTAACTTTTTTCTAAACTTTAATTTTTTTTTCTTAAATTTAATTTTTTTTTGACTAGTCTCTTTTAATGTTTTGGACACTCTTACTGACTATCTCGATCCGTCAGGTACATTCTACACTTTAGCAGTATTTCACAACAATATTCTATTAAATTCCCCGCCGTGCAGCCGTCCAACTGACGTGTCGCAAGAGTGAACTATGCGCCTTAATTACATAGTTCCTGTGACGTTATGAGCTTGTGACATCATGCAGGCGCGAAATTCACTTTAAAGCTAACTTGCAACTCTAGAATATTGAATTTGTTTAGCGTAGAAATATACTTACATGGAACGTATTTGTCATACATAATACATAAACTTCTTTCTCTGTCATTTAGCGTCCGCCTTCTCATTTTTATTTTATCATTCTTTCTGAAACATGTTGAATTACATTCGTTCTGCAACTACACCACACTACACTACAGAATACTGCTGTAGCAGAATTAAACATGATTATTTTAATTTTTTGAATTTAAAATTGGCTCCAGTCCAGCGTCGGTTCGATACTGAGCAAGGGACTCTCCTCATACTGAGTTGGCGTAGAGCATACCCAACCACGCTGCTCTAATTGGTAGAGGGGTTACAGGTCAACCCAGTCGCTGGAAATTTTTATGCGATCCTTCTGGTCCAACATGGCGTAACAAAGCTATCTAACGACAACAACCGGGACCGACGGCTTCACGTTCCCTCTGAAGCACGGAAACGCAATTGAAATTCTTGCCACTAGCGGTCACCTATCCTCTTACCGACCACACCCGCTGCTATATTCTGGCAGCCGCAGGCTGGAATTCGCTTCAAATTCAAAATTAAAATAATTAAAATCGAATAATGTTCCTAAAACTTTAAACAAACTACTATACCTGAACAAAAGTGCAAGCAACATGATTTTACTAAAACAAAAGGTTTTTGTTTTGATATTACATTACTCTGTGGAATATAAATTATTGTGCGTACAAACCGTGTAATCATTAGCGAGGAGGTATTTCTAATATGTTGATAATAATATCAGAAAGCAATCATCAAATAGCAATTAAGCATTCCAGAATCCTAAATTGTTTGATGGCTCTGCTGAACAATGAGCGCGAGTCTGGTTGTGGATAAAGGGAAGCACGTTAGAATCTGTTTAGTATAATAATTACTCCCAGTACTAAATGTCCACTAATTCAATATAATTTGCATCACTAAACTTTATAGTAAGGAAAATTGTGTATCTGCTCGATTTTATGCTCTAGGTTGTATTTGTAGCGGTGATAGCCTAGTGGTTATGAATTCGGCCACCTATACGGTGGGTCCGGATTCGAATGCACGGACTTCTGACTTTTCGGGCACCCGCTATAACGGTGAAGTAAAACATCGTGAGGAAACCTGCATGCCGAGGAGTTTGCATAACTCAAAGGTGTGTGAAGTCTGCCAATTCACACTTGGCCAGGTTGTTGGGCTATGACCCGCCCTCAATAGTGGACAGTGATGGGTTGATGATGATGAAGATGAGGTTGTCTTAATTTCAGTTAATTTGAATTTATCTGTAATTATACAATTTTGTGTAACTGAGAATTTTATTGTTACGAGTATTTAGAAATTTAATGTAACTTTTGTCTTCAATGTAACTAAAAAGATATTTACGATGTTTCTTTGTTTTCATTTAATTTACTGTGACCGTCTTCTAAGTAGGTATAAATAAAAAATTAATATCTTTGGACAACTCACACACGGCCATCTGACCCCAGACTAAGCGTTAGCTTGTACTATGGTGATCAGATAACTGATAAATATACATATATACTTTTAAATACATACTTAAATA
>DWJZ01010455.1:0-10108 GCA_018249125.1 Asbolis capucinus
AATTTTATCAATATCAATTTATTTGGTGTATTTTTAATTCAATTCGGGTATATGTCTCGTGAATCCAAAACACAAAACTACTGGTAGGTATCAGACAGAGCGTATGCAGTGAAAATAAAACGAGCTGCACAAATCTAAGCATAAAATAATTATAATGCTTAACTTTTAAGACTCTACAAGTAACCTCATGGCCGTGCTATCGCTCGCAATGAGATATAACATACAAAATAGCAACTATGTCATCATATAACTGATTATTATGTCTTCCTTTTACGAACTTACATCAACCACAACTATCCAAGAGAGATTAGGACATTAGCAATAAAATTGAGACATTTAATTGAAAACCAAGTGATTGATACATCGAATTCCAATTTCAAAATTCATCACAAAGTTCAGTTTACCCACAGTCTAAATTTATGATGACCTCGTGCCGCACGCGTGATAGCGCTCGCAAAAGATAATAATTGTTTGATTATTATCAGATCTGTAAATTTCCTTAACTGGATACTGAGTATCTAGACCGAGCAATCATAATCATGCGCTACTTCGATATCTTATCAGCTATTTCAACATGATAATCGTAGACTATACATTGTATTTGTTTTGTTACTATCACCACAGAAAATCAACTTTTGACTTCTGACATCTGTCATTAGACGTTATGTCATTTATTCTTTGTCAGTGCGTCCTTGAACTTCAAAGCGATTAGTATCAAAGTTATTCGAGGAGTTAATGTTTTTAAAAAGGCCATTAAGACATTTCACGACGTCTGCGCAAATGGGGTCAGAAGGCATCGCTCGGTTCGGCTCATTCGCGGCAGAACAGCCGCAAATGTCACGACATTAGCATACATGCAAGGGCGTCTCCCGCTTGTTTTAAATACATAAGCCTCAGGCGTTTTAGAGTTTTGAAAGTTTTGAAATGGCACCTTATGTTATGTATAGTTTAATGGATAAAATAACCGTCATATCATTCTAACCTTTGTTCTTTTCCTCATAGGCAATCGCCGACTTGTTTGAGGTGAAAAGGGAGCTTGACCCTCCAGAGTAAAGGTGACAGGGTTTATAACCATCTTTAAGGTTTGACTTTTTATTTTATTATGTTTTTATTATTTGAAGTATTGTGTAAAATAGAACGGATCTAAATTTCGACTTATAATAATTAACACATATACAATTTAAAATAATAACAATTCACATGAAATTAAGACTTAAAAAAGATAAAAAACAGAAACGGTAATACACTGGTTTGAAAAACGTCGTATACCTTCGAGAACTTTATTTTACTCTCAAGAGTCATGAACTTCACTAAATCTACATTCACAAATCAAGTGCTAACTAACTCCTAATAGGCATAGCTGAAAGCCCAGGATTTGAAATCAAAACATCCCGTTCAAGATATGAACGTTCAAACCGTTAGGCGTACCTGAGTAAAAGGTATAATATGAAGTATAATCTTTATCCCTTGGAAATGTAAACTAAGTTTTATACAAAAGATCCACCATCATTGCGTTAGTTTACAACTGATGACGCACAAGATTATACAGTGGCCTGAATCGCTTAAAATAATGACAGACTTCACAACCAACACGATTACTCAAAGACCATATTAACTTAATCGGTAACATCAAAATTTTTAATGCCATCTTAAGGTACCTACTTTAAAAGTTTAAGATTATGTGTACAACGAACGTGATTAGTTGACCAGGGCCTTGAGATAAATGCCTTTTCTGTTAGCATTTAAAACGCTAGTTCAAAAATGTATTTGATTATTTAGTGCGGAAAAATATGGTGTTTGTTTTTCTGCAATAGACGTACTTCCTGAACATTTTTGAATTATCGTTTGGCGTGAACGATAACAGAAACGACACGTATCTAGGGGCACAGCAAGGATAATCATTTTGCCGCTTATAACTCGTATTTTATTCTGTTTCGGGTCCTTACTCCTTATATCCTTACATGACGTAAAAACATAACAATCTTTTTTATCATTTAAAAAAAACCGACTTCAAATTCCTCCGACAAGTAATACAATGAAACTACGATTGTCGACGTACTCACAACCAGTTATTAAACGCATTATTAAAGATAACTCAATCACTATCCGTCAGATGACGCTCAAAAGTACATGGAATTAACCGACAAGTATCAGTTTTTCAACAAAAAAAAGAATTACAAAAATTGCAATACCCAATATAAAGTTAATAAAGAATATTGATAAAAACAAGATAAATGCTAAAAACTCAAAATCCACTTATCAGATATCGCTAAAAGTTCATGATCATACGGTACAAGTATTCCTTGTAGAATAAAACTAAAATCACTAAAATCGGTACAATAAAAGTTATGAGGAAAAGAATTAAAAGAAACTTATCGGAAGTAAGAATAACTCAAAAACTGCTCGTCAGATGTCGCTCAAGATCAAATGGGACCACATAACCAGCACCAGCTTTCGACCAAGAAAATAATTAACCAAATCGGTCCACACATAAAATAGTTCTGAGGTAACATATATAAAAAAATACGATTTGAGTACCTCCTCCTTTTTTTAAAGTCGGCAAAAAAGTACAATCAAATTGAGACCCTCTTTTTCTGAAGACGGTTTAGTTTTTTAAATTAATTAACTTAACTCAGATGTTATGTTTTTACAGAAGTTGAAATTAATGGATTAAAAAAATTATTATTTGCATATTCGAGAGCGGTCGACTATTATGAATTCGTGTATTGCTTAAATCTAACCCATTATTGCTGTCTGGATTACTCTTGTCAATTATTATATAACTAGCTGGCATCAATGTAAATGTTGGTAAAGCAGCGAAATAAAGTAGTTGTCAACATGCAACCCAAAATCTCCGTTTTACAGTCATTTCCTTACAAATGGCTTTGTGACATCAAAACTTACTGCTGCACTCAGTCGTTAATGGATACTTAAATGACTTCTTAGTACAGAAGTAGCCAACCATGTAGGTAGTTCATATTTTTATTGCTTACGAGCAACGAGTGCGCGTAGCGACGCCTAGCATCTAAATCAAACTAAAAGAATGCCACAAAATATTGAGTTACTATCTTCTACGTATTAAAGTGTAAATGGATCCAATTCATTGAGAGTGTACTATTAACACAGGCCTCTCCTCATACTGAGGAGGCCTAGAGCATACTACGCTGCTTGCATAATTGGTGGAAGGGTGGCCAACCTTTGGAAATTTTCATGCTACCCGAAGGCCTCCAACGAGTTAACGATAACACACCGTGGGCTTACACCGAGCGCTTTACGTGCCCTCCGAGGACGGAAGTGCATGAAATATTGCTTCTAGCAGTCACCCATCCTGCTGCATTACTCTTACAATCTATGCAAGGCGGGCAATGAAATATAAATACTGTGATAGAGTAAATAAATCTTACTAATATTCTAATGCAAAAGTTTGTGAGGGTGGATTTTTGTTACTCCTTCACGCAAAAACTTTGAATGAATCTGAATGAAATTTGGTACAGAGACAGGTTATAGACTCGAATAACACATCTGGAATATCAACGCACCTACTACGCGCGAAGACACGAGCGAATACTAGTAGATATCACTTAATAGATTTGTTTACCTAAAGTAATCAGACAGTTTAGATACCATATTATGTAGTTTCCACTACGTCTACTAGCAAGTGCACAATTTATCTGCGTAAGCAGCGTACGTCTATTTGACGTCATAACGCTATAGAATTTTCTATTATATCTAATATATTTAGTTTTGTAATCGTACGAGTACGTACAGTAATGTACAGGGTGTCTCAAAAGAGGTAGGTATATTTGAAAATTTAATATTGTAAATAAAGTTTTAGCTGTTACAAAATCTTGGTCTATAAATACTTTAATCCCTATAAATTATCCCTACTAATATTATAAATGTGAAAGTTTGTAAGAACTACTGAACGGAAACTTTGAATTAAACTTTGCAGTTTATATCGCTTGGACATTAAAATAACATAAGAAGCAAACATTTTAAAGATTATTTTTTTTAAATATTACGAAAATTAAAAAAAAAAATATTTGCTTACTTCATATCTCCGGACTATGTTAATCGATGTCGATAATTCTTTGGACATACAAAAGGTAATTACAAATATAGTTAATTATAGTAATTATAAATGCAAAAGTAACTCCTTCGATCGGTTTGGCTTTTACGTCTAAACCGTTTCTGTTGAAATATAGTAAAGAGACCAACTAGAGTCTGTAAAAATAGGCTACTTTAAAAAAACACTTAATATTGTTGAAAATAAAGTTCTCTGTTAGTGTGTTTGTATGTACCAGTATTCTTCAAACTCCGTTCAGTGACATACGCATGAAAGCTTAAAACAGACAGTCGGAGAGAATAAAAGTCGCTCTAAATTCGGTTCAAAATACATGTTGTCATGTTTGTATGGTAAAAAGTTCAGATCGAATTTGCACAACGTATAGTTTGTAATGATCATGTTTGCAATAGGGGTTCGATTCCTAGCCAATGAATCCAGGTTTGTATGTGTGTGGTAGAAGATATTTGTGATATCCATGCCACTCACATAGCAAGAGTTCTTTATTTACAATACAGCAATGGTTTTTTATCAGTTATTATAAAAAATATGCTAAAACCTTTATCAAGCTGTGATCATAGAGATTATTTAGTAAATGTCTTTGTACGTAATATTTATTGGTAAATTAAATTGTTGCTATCAATGATACTATGTATTTAGTTTAGGTATGTTAAACATTCTCGAAATACACAGAACAATTAATTATACAATCACGTAAACCGAAATATCTGCTCACAATAGACTTTTTTTTTAATTTGGTCATCTTTATTAACAGTAGATTTGCTGTGAAATTTCTTTCACGGTTCGTTCTCGTTTTATTATGGCTTTCAGAAATGGTTTTAGAACCAAAATGTACTTAAGACCACAAACATGGATCTGTGCTTAAGACCTTCTTCTATATGTAATTAATGATTTAAGTTTGAGTAAAACTGACAGCTAGTGTTAGTAACTGTCAAAATTTTACACTTTGGCGCCATTTTCGAACAGTGTCAAGTTCGTGACGTACTTCGCTGTTAGCAACATATATAACTAACTATACACTATTGCACATAGACATGGAATATTCTAAGGTCGTAACATTTCTCCGATAACAATAGATGACCCGTGAAGGCAGACTGTACGTCAGCCTTTATCGAACCAAGTGTGGCACGCGCATCCGTATTGGTGACGATTAGACGTCTGTTACAACATACGTATTCTATATACATATATCTATTACTAGCTCCCGCCCGCGACTTTCTCTGCGGGGAATAGTTGCTTTGGGCTAACGCTAACTTTAACCCGCGACTTCCTTTATATAAGTAAGTACTGGGTATAATCTTCCGTAAGGAGCCAACCAAGTGTCTGAGCCGCGCGGCATAGTATCTTGCAGAGCTGCCAACTTCCCTCTCATGACTGCCTGACTGTACTCGATCATTATTTTGCTGTGATGTTATTTTAAAACGGCGATATTAAGGGCAATTTTTGTTTTAAATTAAATAGTTGTGATGACTTAGAGGCCATACGGCCAAAGCCAGCCTAACGTGGTGTTTACTGGGTAGGTTAGGTCTGTCGTGAGTCCTACATAACCAGCGTTAGCTGTGCTGGAATACATGAGCACTCACCATCTCCCTCTCACGCAGTTGCGCAGGGTAGTTTTCATCTGTCTGGACGAAAAAAGCATACAAGGTGCATTTCTCATTCATCCATACACACCAGTCACAGTGCAACGTGGCGCAACGCACAAATATTTGGTAACTGAGAAAAATGATCATAATCATCTTATGGCGGGACGTTGCATTATTATTTCGCAAAGTGTCTGTAATAACTCATAGAGTTGAACTATGGTCGAGAACTGACCGGTCGAACCAGTTCAACTTACCTCGGAAAGATCGATCTTACCATCACTTTTTAGAAGATGCCTTTTATTTGAAACTAGTTTCCGCCCACGGCTTCTCTCGCGTGATATAAAAATAGCCTATATGTTATTCTACACCATAATCTATACTACTATGCTATCATTTAGATCTGTTCAGTAGTTTCTGCGTGTAGGAGGAATCCATCCATCGATGAATCCATGCATCCATCCCCACAAACTTTCGTAGTTTTTTTACGCTTTTACGCAAAAACTACTGAAAGAAATTTGGCTCAAATATAGATACTCATAAGCTTTTATCAATATACCACCCGAACGAAGCCGCGGGTGAAATCGCAGGTAAAAACTAGTAAGCATACCTCCACATAAAACCATGACGTTTCGGTAATACCTTTGATATTACAAAATATACATTGGCGCCAGTTGCCACTTACAGTCAGATGCTCCGCCTGCTCGTTAGAACTTGTTGACATAAAAAACTAATCTGATATACGTAACTTAAATCTCCATTACATAGAGCTAGTTATTAATATTACCATATACGTTTTATTCGGATATTATCTAACTTCAACCGATAATAATTAGGTATACACATATCCGTTGGCAGTCTTGGGACGACCCGTAATATTGACTTTCATTACGAGAAATTAGACTGCTGTGAGAGGCGAGAGAAGTCCGGATTTTGGTGTTAATATTATATTAATTAGCAATATTATTATTGTGAAATTAATATTATGATTTTATTTCCGTGAAGTCCGTCTGACTAGCTACCACTCTTGCTTGAGTCATCAAACAACTGCTTGTGTTTTTCTTGGGGACTTGAAAACTGTCAATTAAAAAATCTGTCAATTAAATAGCGATGTTGCCTTTGGCTTTGGGCCATTGATGACCCACGACGGAGCAAGGATATCTCTTCGTGATGAGGCTCCACACGGTGCAGGAACTTGTGGCCAACCCAAGAGTCAGAACTTTTTATGCTGCCCGAAGGTCTCCGACTACCACTGCTACTGCTTGAAGATGACCGGGACCGATGGTTTCACGTGTCCAGAAAATCACGGAAGCGCTTATGAAATTTTAGCTACTAGCAATCACCTAGTTTCCGACCGCGAAAGCTTGTACTAAGAATTTGTTTATATAATTATATGTTACCGCATGACTACAATCCCACCTGATGATAAGTAGCGACGTCGTTTTAAATGGTAAAGTACAATCAGTTAGGAGAAGCTATTCACTCTTGTCTTAGAGACACCTATATTTAATATGCCCATCTTCTAACTTCACCTCCTTTTAGTGTCACTAAAACCACCCATGTTTCTTTCAAGCATTCCCTCTTACGTAATGAAACGTACATACATACGTAAAATATCTTAGATGGTACCATGTCGTTGCCGCATGCCATCGAATGGCTTCTCGATTTAGTACAAATTCAGTTAATAGGCAAGTATTATTGCTTAACGTCACCGCTCGGTTATCTCGCAAATAGGGTTGCCAACGTTTTAGTAGAAGAAATAAAAATAGATATGATTTCAAATAAGGTAAATAAAGAACGCACTTATAAAAAATAATAATAAATGCTAAGTTTCAAGCCGATACAATAATTAAAAGAAAAAAGATGAGATTAAGCTTCTTAGATTGCTTTACTCACAGGCTAATATAAACGTGTAAATTTTTTTATCAAATATTTTTAACAAAGTATTTTTGCATCACATAGTAATTGTTATTATTTTTACAATTATTGTACTTCCATCATATGTGGGTGACTGGCATTAGTACAGTAAATTGTGTAAAAAAGAGAATTTGGGCGTATTATACATTATAGAGTACAACTACGTGATATATATGTATAGAGTGTTTTATTTTAGAGTATAGTTGGCAACCCTACATGTAATCTCTGTAACAAGTATTACTCTGTCCGTCTTTAAATATCAACCAGCTTTCGCTCGTAACTTGATCATCTGTTTCTGATCTCTTCACATAATTTCTCATAAGGTAGCTGCTCTATTAATGACACAATCCGACTACGGATACGCTCAAGGAAAGAATAATGTTTCGAGGCTTTGCTACAGCAAGAAAATTAACAAAAAACAAAAATACAACACAATGCAAATGATTTAGACATTATGAATAAAACATACAAAAAGAAGTAGAGACTCCAGCTACTTGTAAGGTAAAAACTTATATTTTGTGATCCTTACCAACGCCGAAGTACAACTTAAACTTGTACAAATGGACATTTTTTTACCTTTAAATAACACGTTACATTGATCCGCCTAATGGAAAGTGGCGACTAATTCTAAGATGCTGGACACACTAACTTAGTAGATGCCTATTCACTCTTCTCTTGAAGACTCCCACATCGTACTTAGGCGGGTACACCGACGCAGGCAAGTTATTCCATACCCTTGAGGAACGGTTAAAAGACGAAGAGATTTAAAGTGATTAAAGCAAAAGGATCGTGTTTTTAATTTAGTGCTACTTAAATACATTAAATTATCCCTGCTAAAATATTCGTAAACATATGTTTTAATTACATGTTTTATTTGAAATATTCGTGAAGCAAAGATAATGTTAGTTTTCGGTCTTTCATGCCCTGTGTAACTGATATGTAGGTGATGTTTTATACCTATTGATGTATAAAAAAAAATAGCGTCCTCTGAAAAGCGCACAAAATGTAACATTTCTATGGTCTATTACAAATTCTGTAAATTAAAACAAGTGTCTTTTGTGTACCAATGTACAATCACCAAAATTATAATTAAATATACATCTAATGTATCTCTCTCTAATGGACGTTATTTCTCGGCGCGATACAAAAATTTGCTTTTAAAACAAGTGTAAAATTGTCGAAGAAAAAGAATAGGTACATTTTAATGTCAAAGTCCAATGAATTTACAATAATTAAAGCACTAAATGACCAACGATAGATTAGACAGAACGATAAGGCAGGTCGCCACATTCATTGGTATATATCAATGAATTTTATCGAGATATATATATATAGAATATATATACATATCGATTAGGTCCTCCTTAATAAATACAGGAGTTGTCATTAATAATTTAGTATTTGATAAGCCTAATAAGAAAATTATTATTATTAGTATATTTTTGTAATTTCACGTGGAGGATGACTTTTGTAGTATGTTGAGAATTGACTACTATATTATATATATTGATAACTAGATAACCCACAAAACTACATTATATAAGTCATTATTCATCACCATTGTAATCCATAATATATATATGTATGTAAGTATCAATTATCTATTTAGTTCGTTACATAAATGCAGAAACCTAGTGCTGTAAATGAACTATATTTAGGTATTCCTTTTTTTTGCCCTATGCAGGCAAACTATCCTGGGTGGATGACCGAATGAGAAATTATAATCGCCGGTCATGGCCAACAACACCAGATCATAAAAGCGTTGAAGGCCAAGAAGGAAAGAATGGATCCGATTCTTGAAGAACACTATCATTATATCACTGATGCATTATTTATCTTCCATGGAACCCTTAGATATTAAGATTAAATTCACAGAAATAGACACTGTGTCTAATCACAGAGCTGAAAGCTAAAGCATTATAGAGCTCAAGTTCAGGTAACAAATACCTAAGAACGTTAACTACTCGAAGAGTATCTCCTTAAGGTTCATCAGTCCGAAGTAAAAGCCGTAATACAACGACAAGATGATTTGGGATTGGAAAGGACAGCCGGTATCCGATGGATTCAGAAAAGTAAGAACCGGTCAGATAAAGTAAAATCTCTTAAAGTTAGTCTAGCTGTGGACTTTCAACGGCTAATAAATGAGTGTAAATTATATAAGTAAACCTTATAATTTTCATAGTTCCTCTCCTGTTTAACCATCAAAGTGTTGGTGATGCCTTGAGTTTGACAATTTCACGCCAAGTTAAGTAGTATAGGATGTCATATTGCAATTTCGTTTCAGCTAATGAAATATTTTTTCTTTCATATTCCTTAACGATTTTATTCTCAATCATACTAGCCGGTTGGTTTAGTGGAGAGCAAACTCGACTAGTAAATCGGAGGTCGTGGGTTCATTCCTTACCCAGAACCCAGTTTACTGATCACTACAGTAAAACTAATGCTTAATTTGGGATCAACCGGCCGTGTGTGATAATCCGGCCGCAATCCTGAGATATTTATTTATACTTTCTATTAAAAAAAT
>DWJZ01010456.1:0-10107 GCA_018249125.1 Asbolis capucinus
CTCTCCGTGAGGTCCGTCAGGTGAGGAAGCGTAGAGCATACTGGTTGAGTGAGTTCTATTTCAACTATGTATGTAATTCCATGACTATAAAATGTACTTATTGGGGATTTTATTATAAATTTTATGGGTGTACAAATCATATTTGTATTGTTTGTAATTATTGTATTGTAATTATTATTTATTATATTCTACAAAATGTACATTTTAATCAAACCCATAATACGCTATAATATAATGGATATATATTTATGAAGACCCGCCACTACTTTTTGCCATCTCCAATGGTTGACTGGCAGAAAATGCCATTAGGCATGAAGTCCGCCAATTGTAACCCCAGTTTGAGATTGTCAATAAATTTTTAATAATATAGTTACGATAATTTATTTATCAGCGTAAATAAATTACAAATTTTAAGGCTGCTGTGTCCAATATCAAATGGATTTTACATTTAAATTCGTTTTCCGTCCCTTAGTCCGTGTGTCTGTAGAATCGAGTAGAGGTAGATTTCGATAGAGTAGACAATTAAATTGTTACAAAGAAGGTCCGCATACAATCTTTATACGGTTTTGATAGAACAATTGCACGGTGAATAGGGAATTTGCTTTCCTCCCGCGTGGTGTATTGATAATAAGTACTCTGTGCTAAATTTCATACAGATCTCTCTTCAGTAGTTTGTTTTCAAAAGATGAACAAACATCCTTCTATTCTTTTTTGCAAATTTTCGTATTTATTCGCATTTAGGCCGCTTGTTGCCGACCCCTGCTCTACGAACTTAAAATTTGACTTAGAGTTTCACTATCGACAACAGTTTCTGATAAGCCTAACGTGATACTGCGTTTATTGCATGTATAGGGGAACTCCTCCACCGTTACGATTAACGTTGCAGGACAGGTTATAGTACCAATAGAAGCTTTTAAAAGCTTAAACCTTAATTTTTTTCATTAAGTTTTTTTTTAATATATTTATTTTATTATTCCACACCTAGTACTGATATAATAATGCTTATAACATTCTCTACCAGCCAATCTTTCGGCAAAAGCAAAAATATACATCGTTATACACGGTTAGTAACTAACTTTTATATATTTGCAGGCATCAATGCAAACGCAATGCAGTTCTACGTTGGGGGCGTGTCTCACCCGTGGAAGATGTTGTGCAACCCGAAAAACTTGGACCACGGAGTGCTTATCGTTGGCTACGGAATTAAATGTAATCAATACATCAATTATGGTTTTTTAGATAATGCTTCCTTGAACAATGCTGCGATAGACTAGGCATTGTTAGACGATGCTTCGATAGACAAGGCATTGATAGACAATACTTAGATAGACAAAACATTGTTAGACGATACTTCGATAGACAAGGCATTGTTAGACAATACTTCGATAGACAAGGCATTGTTAGACAATACTTCGATAGACAAGGCATTGTTAGACAATACTTCGATAGATAAGGCATTGATAGACAATACTTCGATAGACAAGGCATTGTTAGACAATACTTCGATAGATAAGGCATTGATAGACAATACTTCCATAGACAAGGCATTGTTAGACAATGCTTTGATAGACAAGATATCGTTAGACAATGCTTCGAAGTGTGAAAGAGACTGCCGCCAGAAGTTCTTTGATAAGGTTTAACGACTGTGTTCATTAATGGGCATTTATTGTTGAAGTGAAGCAAAAGAAGCCAAAGTTGCTTCAGTTACGATGACAATTCTTTTCGATCTATGTATATTAATACTTTTTAACTAGCTAAGGCACGATTGCTGTATAATATAATCCAGTCAAGTTAAATTCGTACAAAATTACAAATTAGAACAAAGCATTCTGAATAAAAAAATGTCGATTTGAAGGATTATTTCTTCGCATGTGTGTGGAAAATGTCGTTGACACGCGTGTGTATTGATCATAAACTCGTAGCATACTGTTACCAGTTTTTTTATCTTTTGCAGTATATCCGCTCTTCCACAAGACCCTACCGTACTGGATTATCAAGAACTCGTGGGGCGAATCGTGGGGCGAGCAGGGCTACTACCGCGTGTACCGCGGGGACGGCACCTGCGGAGTGGACCAGATGGCGAGTAGCGCTATTGTATAACTTCACCTAATAGAAATAAGATTCAAAATTGAACGCGATATCATAATATCTAATCAGTGTATACTAATGTAGCAATTAGAGGATTTGTGCAGCGTGGAATATTTGATGAAATTGATTTTACACTATTTAGCCATTACACATTTAATTGTAAGTGACAATGATTGAAATGTTATGTCAATTCGTCTCAATTACATATTCACAGAACGACTGGAACTAAAGAGTGATACGCTAACTAAATGAAACAAAATTCTAAATTCGAATATATAACTTAGATATCTTATTTTTTATTTTAATTATTGGCATTTCAATTATATTAGACATTTTAGAAGGTTAGTTCATTAAACTTCAAAATACAACATACAAAATTTTATTTTTTCTTAAATTTTCTCATCGCATTCTTGAAGTTTCTTAATTTTTTTTCGGACGAACTTTCTCACCACTTTGTTCGTCACAAGTTTCATGCCACTAAAATCTTAAAATTTTGGAAAAAGTAAATTTCATTGGTTTGATGAATTGATGGTAGAACATATGTAGAAACATAGATGAACTAACGCTAGAATTAAGTCTAAAATTTATCTCACACGAACCAAGAAGTAAAAGAATTTACAAAATAACTTTTGATTAGAGATTATTATAAAATATGAGATTCAGTTTATTTCTAGTCGACTTGTGAATCGTGTCTCGAATGCTTTACTTGAATCTTATGCTATTTCATTTATCGTTAGACAACACACTATATACAGGGTGTGGCGTAAAGAGTAGTTTTGAGTTTTGTCACATTGGCTTGTGTTGAGTTTTGTTATACCTTATAAACTTTGGGTAAAGTACCGGGGTATGTGGGGTTTTTACAACTAAAACAGCCCCGGTGGCCTGGCTTTGCGCTTTTTAAGGACTCCGGGATCTCACGAGGAACACGACCGGAGTCCTCAGCACGATGCCCTATTCGTGCTTGGGTCCCAGTATTTCTGCTCTACGACACTATGACCACAAACACAGCTCCGTCTTCCCCGGGGTCGCTTGTTGGACGGTTCGGGCTAGCGAACCCGGAAGCACACTACCTCCGTGTAGCTATATCGTTCTCCCCAGCTACGGGGGACACTCCACCGGTTTGCGTCACGTACACCTGCGACGATTTCTCCTCAGAGTGGGTTCAGCGCGCTTCCTTGCACGTTCGGCGTCTTTCTTCGCAGACATGAAGTTGTTGCAGAAGGTGAGCATGCCGTTCCAGGCTGATCTGCGCTGAACCATCCTCCTCACGATAGCTGCCACCGATCTTACTTGTTCGACGAGAATCCGACGTTGAGATTCCCAGGCCGGGCAGTCCTTCAGTGCTGTGTTTAGTCCTCGTCGTGCCCACAGTGATGGCATTGGGTCGTCTCTTGCCTGCATATCCTATTCAGATACTTGTCGAAGTATCCATGTCCGGTAAGTTTCTGAGTAAGGTGATCTGACAGAGGTTCGGATCTTATGGAAGACCCTTGCGTCCAAATCCGCCAGAATGTCCAGGAGCAGGAACCGCCTTAGGACTGTCAACCCAATGATGGCCTACTACTGAGCATGGGTCTCCTTATACTGAGGTAGCCTAGAGCATCCACCATGCTGGTCCAATGCGGTTTGGTGCGTTATACCTGATAAGGGAATCAAAATTGATCAGTTTAATTTTTATTGCTTACATTTTCGCTATTTTATAAATGTTTTCAAAGTTTACAACCTCGTTAACAACATTGTACTACATGGGTAATTAGACAAATTATTATCGAAAAATTCCGTAAAAGCGCGGAGGTAAGGGACGGGGGACCGTCATAATAATTTAACGTGATCGGTTCATTGAAATTTGCCCCATATACATCGCGAGCAGTATCTAATACAAGGTCAAGTGGTGTAATGTTTTGCTATAAACAGTTCCCTGTAAACACGGAGGTGGTCGATGACCGCCGGATACGATGGGATGATCACAAATCAAGTTATTTTGTCACTATGGTTATTATATAGTATATGTAGATAGATACTACAAACGTAAACTTATGTATAGTTATTAATTCATACACTATTTACCCCCCACCCTGTATAATTTGTGTATTATAAAAAAATATGTATAATATGTGTAATATAGAATGAAACTAAAGAATAGTGGAAATCATGATGTAATTTATGTATAATATTATATTATAGCTAGTATAGATATTCCATCATAAAGTGTATTCCAAATTATTTGCAACAAAATATTTTGATTTACATTAAAAGGTCATAATTATTATATCAACATCTCGAGAATTGTCAAATAAATATTGTTATCTATTATAAAGATACTGTTAACATATAACATTAGATATAATGACATATATTTTAATCTAAAACGTTAGAAGTTTATAAGATTTCTTTGTGACTTATTATATCATTACCAAAGGAAATTGATCTGTTTGTAGTAAATTAAAAATCGCAAATGCTTTGGTTGCATGAATATTTTTACATTTATAACATATATTATAGATATATAAGATATACTTATTAACAATAAATAAATACCCAGTAATAATTATAATTAATTAAATACATGACAGTGTAACTATGAGATTGTTATAATTCTCGAATATTCTATTTTTAAATATTATTCTGGCAACATTTAATCGAGATGTTTAAAAACAATGTTTAATTTGAATCGTTTTTAAATAATTAAGCAATGTTAATGTTTTTTAATGAGCTGTTGGTAAAGTGTATTAGAATTAACTTTGAATTTTTGGTTTTAAGATATGCCAAATAGTTTTTTCAAACCTGTAACCAAAAAATTCTAACCGAAAAGTTTTTTTTTTTATAATAGAATATAAAAATATCGATAATAATGACGTAGTTGTTAATCGACCATTATTATGTGTAGTCATTCTCGTTCTTACATCCCAGTTATTTACACATTATAGCGCTACATTATGATATCGGTATTATAATCCAAATGTTTTACAAGTTGAAAGTTTCGTAACGTTAATGTTTGTTTAAAGGTTTTTATCAGGAACGCAGTTTACAATTGATTTGAAAAAAGCAGGAGTTATCATAAGTTATAATTTCACACATATTTTTGTATTGTGACGTTTTAATTTTGTAAACTCAATGCATAAATGATATGATTTGGTACTGTTTCTGTTGTAAGGTTCAAATATTTCACCTGTTTCCTTTTAACAAAAATATGAAAGAATAAAATAGTGTTACAAATAGAAAGAAAGAATATCTTGAAAATGTGATCAGCCAATATAGTAATCCAAAATGATAATGCCTTAATTAGATTTAAGGGAAATTTTGATATGATATATTGTTTTTGAAATTTTAATTATATATTTTAATCTACATGGCTTTATTGGAAAATAAATGTTTTTGAACATAAGTGAATATTGTTTTATTTATATTTCATGGAGACAAGGCTTAAGGATGGATATATTTCATCTATAGCCTAACGGTTTGAAGTTTCTTTTCTCGATTGTGCGGTGTTCGGATTTTGCACCTACAATTTTCAAAGTTATGTGCGTATTAGAAGGTAATCACTTGCTTTGGTGAAGGAAGACATGGTGCGGTACCTATATTCATAAAAGTTCCGCAGAAAGTTCTTGAAGGTGCGAGAAGTCCATCAATCCGCACTTGGCCAACGTCATAAACTTATGCGTATATCCCTTTATGACAGGGTATATGGGTAAGAATCATAAAATGAGATGGAGCTGATGGAATTTGCTGGATGAACCAGTGGATTTATTAGGTGCGAAGATTTGTTTATTTGTACTTTATTGTTTTTTCTAAAAATAGGTTTTAGAGAGGGCGGACTTTATGCCTATTGGCATTCTCCACCAGTCAACCCAGGGTGATGGTGAGGATATGAGGCAGGTGACAGTAACTCAAGCGGAAAAAGAAAAGCGGTATTTAAAATTTGTTCTTAATTAGAAATTTGATGGCCCACTAAGAACGAGTTTCCCCTCGTACTGAAGAGGCCAGAGCATTCGCCACCATGTTCCTCCAATGCGCGGCGGTGAAGGGGTTAGTGGTTAACGCAAATGTCGGAAGTTTTTATCCCGCCCTTCCGAAACCCTTCGACGTAGGTTAACGATTGTTATCTGACGATAAAAAACTGGGACCGACGGCTTTACGTGCTTTCTCGTAATTTTAGTTGTTTCGAATCCCGGGATATCTGGGTCAAGACAAAATGGTCCAAATTGTTATGTAATATTTTTTATTTCCTTAATAGTTGAAGGTGCTTAGCGCCATCTGTTAGCTTAATGAATAATTACATGGTCCTACCTATATACGTAACTACTGAATACACAACACAATAATGTGATGATAACCAATGATTAGAAACTAGAATTACTAGATAATACTAAAGTTATAAAAAAATAGTATCATATTTATTTAAGTTATTTTTATAACATATAAGAACTGCTTAAAAATGAATCCGTGTGTGATTAATAGAAATAAAGCAATTATTAAGACTGAAATTAACGTTGAAGAATGCTATTTAATTATGTTATTAAGATTTAATTTTATGTTTAATAATTATTGATTATTATTAACTTAATAAAATTCTTCATAAAAACCATCTTAACTCACGAAGTGCCTGGAATTCCCGGACCTTGAAAGTGACGGGAATTCACAAACCCTTAGCTACAACTTCTTACCAATTCTCATTAACCGGTTCAGTGTTTTAGTGAAAGCGCTAGAGACAGACAGAGTTTCTCTCAGATGAATATAAGTAAGGATTCATTTTCATCCGCGTGGTATGTTGATAAAAACCTATGTGCCATTCCAAAGCATTAATCTATATCTCTGCCAAATTTCATTAGATCCCTTTTGTAGTTTTTGCGTGCAAGAAGAACAAACCTTCATTCATCAATCCAGCTATTCTCACAAATTTTTGTAATTATAAAATTAGTAGGATAGAAGGTAGGACCATTTTGTACCAATCCGTAGTAGACAGGCATGGTCTAGGCCTGCTCAGCATGAGAATAGAACCGTGCTCAGTGGGCCAATGCCTTGAACCCACAGATCGATAATAAAAAAACAACTTATACACAGGTACAAATGTAAATTCGTTATTGAAATCTGATTAGCACTGGAGTTCAATACTTCCGTACATACATATCCAAATGGTATATACTTGCGCATATTTGCGAACCTTGTAACCTCATTCCGTGAGTACGTTCAATGTCCTACTTTCGCGGCCCCGATGCAATACAATACCTAGGAATCTACGTAGACTTCCTATAGTTCTAGTATTCCGAACTCAATCTTTAGATGCAATAAATCAGAGATACGCTCGTTGTTCAGCGGCTTGTGGAGATCATTATTTATAGGCTGAGTTAAGCACGATCAAACATGCAACCACAAGTTGAAAAATGTATTGGTCGTTTTAGAAAGCTCGTTGAGCTGCCATCTTTAAGCCCAGTTTGCAACCTTCGGCATATAAACGTCCTAGAAACACTGATAATAATTTGCATTGGTACAAAACATGTATTAAATTAGACGTTGCAGCACAAAACAAGAAGGGGCCGCCCTCTGAAAATGGCGCGGCAGGGAATAGCCACGGCCTCTGATCAATACGCCCCTTGATCAAACATCCTAAATACCTCCTCAGTAATCATTTCCAGTACCTAAACAGGAACTCATTTGTATATTGTCTTGCCTGACCAAAATGCATGGAACTATACATAACATGTGTAACAAATAAGTAACGTTACATGTAAACTGATTACTCGAGTCCCTATATGAAGCTGCACTCAACGGGGCACTGCACGCAAAGCATGTTATTGAGTTACAAGAGCCGCTCATACCCGATCGAGTTAGCTCGCGGCTGAGTTCGTCGATTACTGAACTTCTCTACCAATCCGCTTACGTATTGATAGCTTCACTAATAGTTTGGTACGAGCATTCAGATTTTACTCATTTAAATTGCACTGTGTGGATTTAATGGTCCGCTAATGAACACGGGTCTCTTCTCAGACTGAGGAGGCTGATCTGATCCCAAACTAAGCATTTTTGCTTGTATTATGGTGATCAGAATACTGATAAACGTATATTTTTTAAATACATACATATAGATATTTTTATCACACCCAGACATAGAACAAACATTCCTGCTCATCACAGAAAAGGTTGTACGGGTGGGGATAGAACTCACAAACTCCGGCCAAGTTCAAAAACCTGTAGATCAATGGGCCAGTCTGAGTATTTACTGACGTAATGTGTTAAGCTTGCATTATTATTAAGTCTATGCCTAGTATTATGCGGAAACGAAAGGAGCGCAGTCACTTGTCTGCCATAGAAATTGGCCTGGCCGAGAATCGAAGCGAGGTCCTTTAGTTTTGCAGGTCGATTTACTAACTTCGCTAAAGACCGTTAAAATATAATATTAACTTGTGAAGTAACTAAATAGAACCTATAGGATTAACCAGTGGTTTTAATAGGATTAGCTTACCTAGATAATCCATAGATAAACCATAGATAATCCAAAGCAAAACCACGTTGTGATGTTTAATGTAACAACGCGCTACAATTTGTATTTACTCATCAGTCTATTTTTAAGGTATTAATTCCCATTAAAGTATCTTTTTATACCTAATAGTATTTTTCTGTGTGTATATTTGTATACGTCATTATGACACAGACGTCATGGAAACCTCGAGTTCTTTCTTCTACGTTGTTACAAATTTAACAGTATTTTCAAGATTTTTTGAAAAGTACTGAACCAATTTCAAATTGGTTTCGTTCTAATCAGTACCTAATTAAAGTAACATACTGTTTTTCAAATTTATAGCCATTTTCTGCCATCAACTTTCATTAGACTGTATTTTAAATCAAAAGATTAGAACTAGGTAAAAGATATTTTTCACCATTTTCCTCTACTATTCACAGAGAAAACATGGAGATCTCATTCTATACTTCAAACCTTATTTTCAGCGCAATCACAAGATCTGTTTATCCCTCTTTGACAATCACGTTGAGTTGCCTACCTCATCTAGTTAACTTTCATCAGATAAAATACAGGAAGCGTTTTAGATTTTATTGCTCGTTTGGTAATGGGGAAGCCTCCCGCCTGTCATGCAAGTCACGACCTTTGTTCGGCTGTACCATCTACACCTATTGAACTAAATTTAATTAATAAGTACCTTACTAATAACTAAATCCGTAATCTTATTACCATTTTTTTTTACAGTACATCTTTTAATATTTTCCCAAATTGCTGGAAACCATTTTTTTCCGAAATTATTAGATTTATCGGTTCCTGGCCCGAAAAAATTACTTCATATTTTCACTGAAATTGATGATCTTGTTTTCTAGAATCCGATGAGGTTCACATTTTTTATACAAGCTTCTCAGACAAGCACCTAATGCCATAGACGTAATAACTAAATAATATGACATCTATGTCTAATATACATAGTTTAGTTTTAGAAATAATTATCTGTTCATTAATCTGCAACGGATGGATATAACGTTAGCCTTTGAGGTCTGGATAGGTACTCTGTGGTCTATCTATCAATATTATTCAAAAGTCAAAATAATATACCCGCAAAAATCACTTCAATAAATGTACTAAAACTAACACATCTACTATGACCAGCAAATTGAAACCCAAAATATCCGTCTCTGAAGAGTTGTTGTCCTCGGGTTCTTATAAAAAATCCCTTTTGACTAACAATTTGAGTAACAGTTTTCACAGCCCGTACGAGATCTTCAGAAATAACACAACAGCCGTAGAAGTTATAGTTAAAGAAATTAAACATAGAGGCAAAAGGCAAATAATTACAAATGTAGACAAGAAAGACCACGAAGAGAGTGCTGCAATTAAAAGACTGGAAGGAGAAATTAAAAAGTTAAGAAGCGAGCTTCACGAAACGAATTCGAAGTTAGAGGAAAAACAAAGATGTTTCAAAGTAATTCTGTGTGAGATGAAAAAGCAATTAGATATAGCTAATCAACGAGAGTTGCAAACACAAACAAAGAATTTGGTCTTGCAACTAGAGAAAGAAAAAT
>DWJZ01010457.1:0-10107 GCA_018249125.1 Asbolis capucinus
GATTTTTTAAATTGGTCCAGTAGTTCAATTCAAACAAGGAAACAAACAATCAAATCTGTCCTCTTTATAATATTAGTGTAGATAAAATAAAAACGAATTTTACATATCGACGACTGAAAACGAGTGCATAATTCTTTAGTTAGACAGGCTGGTTGACCTAGTAGTTAGTGAACCTGACTGCTATACCGACGGTCGTTGGGTCGATCCCCAGGACAAACTTAACTGTGATGAGCAGGAATGTTTGTTCGGTGTCAGGGTGCAAATATCTTTTTAAGTATGTATTTAAAAGCATATATGCATGTTTATTAGTTTTCTGATCGCCATATTACAAACAAACGCTTAGTTTGGGGTCAGATGATCGTGTGCGAGTTGTTTTTCAAATAAGGTTGAAACTCTTAGTGTAAAAAGTTATAAGGGCATAACTTGTAGGAGTTACTCTAAACAGTTACGCCTTTATTTTTATCCGTCGTCAATATATTGTAAATCACACATGTTCCGAGCAAAGATAAACAAAAGTACGATTAAACACTTTCGGTTAATGAACAGCATTCGTACCACAGACACATACCCAACAGACGACAAACGTTGCCTTTCTACCCAATCAATCACATGAAGTGACGGCCCGAGCGACACCAATTCGACCAATGAAATTAATCTTCAAGACTTGTGCCAATAATTATACCAACTTAATTTTGATGGAGTTTGTTTATGATAACAGATACGAGGTAGCAGTACCACTGTGCAAGCAGGCCCTCGAGGACTTGGAGAAGACCTCTGGCCACGATCATCCAGATGTGGCCACTATGCTCAACATCCTCGCTTTGGTGTACCGGTCAGTATCAAATGTCGATCATTGACAAATTGTATCAGCTATTTCCAAAATCAATTCAAACCATGACTGTGAGGGCTCCTTCGGGCACACTGCTGGGCTCTGGTCTCTTCCCACAATATGAGAGATATAGACCTTAATCTACAAAGCTGGCCAAGAGCGGATTGATAGACTTGCACACCTTCGAGAACCTTATGAGGAACTCTCAGGACTGCAGGTTTCCTCACAATGTTTTCCTTCACTGTTTCTGAGGTACAGGCAGATATAAATTCTAAAAATCAATATGATGTGTTCTATTCCCTATTAAAAACCTATTTGGTGATGTACAGATCTTTGATGATTCCCAGTTGACACTTGAGTGTAAGTTTATTGATAAAAAATTAACAGAAATCGAATTAACGGTTTAAATGAGGATGAAGGAACTGATTTTTGTTTCGTTATTTAAATTTTAATCGTGTTACAGTGACCAGAATAAATACAAGGAAGCTGCCAATTTGTTGAACGACGCGCTGTCGATCCGCGAGAAGACGCTGGGCGAGAACCACCCCGCCGTGGCCGCTACACTCAACAACCTCGCCGTGTTGTACGGGAAACGAGGTCAGTGTGGGCCACTACCTACTTCGACACACTTCTAACCACTGCTACCTACTTCTACCCACTGTTACCCACTACTAAGCACGGTCTCTTGTAAAAGGAGCATTATGCAGCTCTATTGCGGATTAGTGAGAGGTTAGTGGAAGAACTACGTCGGAAGTTGTGACGCTCGAAGACCACCGATATGAACCTGCTATTTAATGATAACTGGGTTTTAAGGCCCTTATGTGCCATCATAGGCACAGAAAGCCCTCATGAAATATTGGATATTGGCAGTCACCCTCTTACCAACCTTGCTCGCTATTGATTAACTTTATCGATCGTATACAATCGAAACAAGACCCCTGGATATGAATGCAATTCTATTAATACCGAATGACAGTGCTTCCTTTCTTTGTTTATAAATGAATAAATATCTTTAGACAACACATACGGCTATCCGGTTCTAAACTAAGCGTTAGCTTATACTATGCTGATCAGACAACTGATAAACATACATATATAATTTTAAATATAGATATTTATAACCAGACACACAGAACAAACATTCCTGCCCAACACAACACGTTTAACCTGGGTGGGAATCAAACCAACGACCTTCGGAATAGCAGTCAGCTTCACTAACGACTAGACCAACCGGCGTGTCGCTTGTAAGACACGCATGAGAATAAATACTTAATTCTATATAAGTCGGTCCTCGGCTTGATCCTTCATTCGATCGATAGTCGTTACATAATGAGAACACTGTCTCATCAAGATTACTTGGTGTTTGCAGGCAAGTACCGCGAGGCGGAGCCACTGTGCAAGCGTGCGCTGTGCATCCGTGAGGCCGTGCTCGGCCGTGATCATCCAGACGTGGCCAAGCAGCTCAACAACCTTGCGCTGCTCTGCCAGAACCAGGTCTGTATAATTTATTTATTCATTTATTTATTTACTGAACGCCAACATGATACACACTAATATATGATACAAAAAAATCATTAAATTATTACTTAGCTTAGTGTTATCACAGTTATAGGCGAAGACGGCATCCATAGAAAAAGCGAGTAATGTTAACCTAGGTAACTAATAGAATAATACTGATAAACGAAAAAGAAAATTCTTATATAATTAATAATGAAGGTGATATTTATCTGTATCTGATCTTATTCAAGTAAAAAAAAAACAAATTATTATTATAATATGTGCATATCTTACTGCTACTAATTTCATAAATATGAAAATTTGTGAGGATAAATGTTTGTTACTCCTGCACACATAAAGTACTAAACAGATCTGAACGAAACATGGACAAAGGTAGGTTGTAGGCTGGAATAACATTTTAATAAACTTTTATTGAACTTGCAATGTATGTTTGTATATTAGTATTTTAGTATATTTGTTTGTACGGGTTAAATCTTGCAAACTTAATTAGACCTACTTCCTTTTACACTACGGAATTGAAATTTTGCACATTGGTTTAAGTCCGGTGACAATGCATTTTTAGGTAAGCATGACGTAATACTACGTTCAGGATTGGTTCCAGACAAGGGAGCTCCTCAATCGTTAACAACACAGTTGTGAAATTTTGTGTATATCTTTGTATTAGGGATCTATAAATAAGATAAATGAAGATGAGTGAATGAATGTTTGTATGGCAGGTCGAAGTTAGAACAGAACTTTGTATTTATACACTTGATAGTACAAGAAAAATTATGTTAATCGTGATGGATTAACCCCTCTATAAATTAAATAAAGACTATAAAAAAGGGATTGTAATGTAACTGATTCCTACACAAATAAATTTGAATTGATGAGAAATGAAAATATATTTCTTTTAGCAACTTTGAAGTTTCGAACGGGTAGAAATAAGAGTATGAAAAATGTCGCGAGCAATAGCTAGTTTTTAATATGTATAGTATAGTATTCATAATTTTTTTTAGACACATGTCGTAATAATATGATTTGGCCATCAGAACAAGTACGAAGAGGTTGAGCAGTACTACCAAAGGGCGCTGGATATATATGAGACGAAGCTCGGCCCAGATGACCCAAATGTAGCAAAGACCAAGAATAACCTGGCTTCCTGCTACCTCAAACAGGTAATATACCATTTTTGGTATCCCGGAGACAATTGAAGTTCCCCATATCAGCCATGGACATCCGTCCGTCTGTACTCTAACGAAGAAATTTTTAATATTAGAATGCGGCTGTTTGACGTGAAGTTATACTTTTATTAGAATGTTACATTACCTCTTAATAACATACGTTATATTGAAGCCGAGGCATGGAGAGGATCTATGAAATTATATCTATGAAATATTCAATATTCAATGTTCAATTTATTTACTTTAAATGTGTTACAAAAATTGGTAGCTGGGTGGCTCAAACTCACAGTCAGAAGGACCACCACTAAGATTGCATACTTATACGTCTGTTACGATTTGAAAAAAATGTTAACTTACCCTAACTTAAAACTAAACTTTCTTCCTTAGCCTAAAATATACGTTTGTATATGTTACTAAATTGTGCTGAAGGCATTGAACTTATATGCTATATATCGGTTGCTAGGCTACGATTGTTTGTAAACATTCTTTTGGCATTGTGACATTATTTGTCTAATTGTTATGTTGAATTTCCCCAGGGCAAGTACAAGGAAGCGGAAACGCTGTACAAGCAAGTTTTGACGCGCGCGCACGAGCGGGAGTTCGGCACGATCGACGGTAAGCTGCTCATACTGATACTAATGCGCATCTCCCTTCACATCTTCCGATTCTATCTTTTCACTTAGCATTACATACATATACTCGGTGCAAATTCGATCTAATTTTTGAATATATAATGTGTAGTTAAATTGAAAAAAACCTCAGTTATGTAAGTTGGTCAAAACCCTACAAAAGATTTTTTAAGGTTTGTTTAAAATTATTCCGGATCGAAGTTGCACCCAGTATGAATTCATACATTACATAAATCCTTGGAATTATTTTAGTTGCATATCGACATAATAGATTTTTAACTGTTACTGATATACCACATCATAATTGGTCTGTATCAGTGAACCAATCATTGTTTGATTATCTGAGCAAAATGTTTGAGTATTTTACAATTTTTTAAACATTTATTGTTCATACAGAAACGTTACGTTACTTCAACTGTTATTGACTGCCTATTATAGCTGAACATTTTGGAATTAGATTAATCAAAATTTGTATAGTAAGCGGCACGAATTGTTGGTACAGGTAAATAAAAGTGGGGTTAGTTGTCACTTTTGGCCAATGTACAGCAATTGACAGGGACATTCGCTAATAAGTGACGTATATGTGACGGACCAATGGCCTGAAGCGACAGTGCGAGCCACATCAATCCGATTAATTAAAGATGTGCGCACTGCAATTGCGATATGCAATTACTTTGTCCTGCGCATAATCTGGTTATCGGCAAGGGCAAGGTTCAGGTCCTTTTTAGATATATTCTAAAATACAAAATTACATAATGTACATAAGATAAACAGTCTTCTAATAGTAATTACTAAGTAATTCTAAGGGGCAAGGGTGTTAAATAATGTAGGGGATCGTTACGAGACAAAGTAAGAATTGCTACCCTAAAGAGGTACAAAAAGGGGCTAGATTTTATATATAATTCCCTGTGAAATTCATGTAACACCGAGGCTGAAGTTGTTGTTCAAGCTGGTATAAAGAAAAGTTTTACAATATTTCACACTACCTCTGGTCAGTTCGAAGCCTTGTCATTCCAGCTCAAATAGTTGAGAACCAGTTCATAGCTCATTCCCTTTGTCGACTATTCATATAAAAAACTTATTGATAGATGTCAAATATGGGGGATTATTTTCAATAATATTCGCAACATATTATTTTCCTTTTATACTAATTATACTTTCCTAACTTAAGATCTAGTTACTAGAGACTGTTCTTTTTTAAAGGTTTACAATTCTTTTAGAGTAAGGTTTATTCTGGAGTTTGGGAGGAATTATTATTGGGTAGGGATTTTAATGTATCTGTGATAAGCATCAACAAACCAATGATAAGTTATTTTTAGATTTTGTAGGGAGTAACACCAATGACATAACTTTAATAAAAGGGGAAGTAACAGATGTTAGGAATGACGTCATAGCCTACTAGATGCCTCACGTAATATATTCTGGTACGTAATTCAGTCAAAACGCTGTGGTAGTCGACGGGGGGGGAAGCGCGGTAAATAATGGATTGTGATTAGTCGACAATTTATCATAAATCACAACTTTTGGTCATAGGATCAAACATTTGTCTAATATGAAGCTAATGGTTCTAGAGATTTGAAATAGTTTGCTTTACATGTGGAGTCTAGTAGGTTATTTTAATCGTTAGAAATATAGTACAAATTATTTTTTACTTTGAATTCCAATCCTTTGCTTTTTTAGATTATTCTGTATGTTTTGATATCCTAATAAATTGCATTTTTTTTAAACATTTTTTAAAATATAAGTAGTAAAAATGCAGTATGTTACGGGTGTCTATTTTTATGTTTCGTAGTTAGTGTTGTATCTTTATTAGTTTGCTTACAATATTGTTTCTGTTTACCATTTCAGAATATATAGCGTCACTAAAAAAACCCAAAAAATAACAAACAACCTCGCACGTATTATTACGTCCTAGGACGTCAGGAGAAGTGCAATGACTACATTCCTATACAATTATTATGTTTTATGTTTGACTGTTTCGCTCAAACTATATATCTTTGTTTGTTACTTGATACGAGTCGCCAGAAAGAAGTGGATGAATGACTATTTTATACTATATTAATGTTTAATGCAATATTTTATATGAATTTTAGATATATTTTGAGATATAAAAGATATAATATGAGTAAAAATAAGTTAATATTAATTATAAGTGATAATATGTTCCTATATTTATTACTATGTCATTCGTCTACTCCAAGGTGGAGGATTTAAAGTAAAAAATACAATTAAAAACAACCAAAGCACAAAATCCTATTAGCAGCTTACCATAAATAAGAGATGGAATTTTTTTATTTATTGATTAATTATTTTAATTAATTATTACACAGTAGATTGATTATTATGACGTATTAAATGATGTTTATTTTGCTCTTAGGATTTTGATATGTTTAATGCGACGTTCAAGTTGTTATTTTGTAAATAGTAGCTAGTGAAACAAGGTGAAATGACAAAAAAATGCATGATATTAAGATAGTGAATTATATATATATATATATTTTCTGTCTCCGTCGCCAGGGCTAATAAACCTTGATATTACACCAATATAGAACACCTGAACTATGTCTACTATATTTGGGAAAATTTGTAAAACTATATATGAATACTTATCTGGTTTTTTATACATTGATCATCACAAATAAATATCTTCCTTTCAATTTTTACATTCTTCATTTGCATAATTGTTAATAATATTACAAATCCCTCGCCATTAAATTATATATACATTAATAACGATGACAATTAAAAATGTTACTTGCCACGAAATTACAATAGTTGTTTGTGCCCAGACTACGCAGCATTGTATTAGAACTATACATAATTAACTTGGGAGACTTGAGAGAAACTTCGTAATACATTATCTCTAAGTCCGCGTTCACCTGAATGCATTTTTTATTAATTTTACTATTTTTATACATGTTTGAATGATCCCGATCTTAATATATATGTATATATATATTACCATAGTACAAGCTGAAGCTTAGTTGTGACTTCGTTGCCCGAGTGTGAGATGTCATAAGTGCCTTATTTGGTGGTTTGTCTTATTTGGTGGTGCTATCAGTTTGTTTGTCCTGGTGACGTCACCTTAATACCCAAGTGTCTGTTCCTTCCCGGAGATCTCTTATTTTGCATTTGGTGAATACTCGAATGTTTTTTGTAGTTTTAGTATATTATCTGTCTTGCCTTATGATTTCAAGGTGATTGTTGTATATTTCATGTTATAAAATTTTATTATGTATTTACAAGTATTTTAATTGTTTTTGTATTCATCTTATTTTATTGTGATAGAAATGCAAGAAAAATAGATGTCATTTGAAAATCAATTACAAAATTAGTTAGATGTAATACTTTTTTCTGATTAGGCGAAATTTGCTATTAGTATGCACGATCTAAAATAACGCGCCCATATATGTTCTATTGATATTTCTATACCTCCAATATTCTAGCACTAAGGGAAAAAAACTAAATAAATTCTTAAAATACTATTAAAAAATCTTAATGAGTTTAGATTAGAGAATAGATGTATTTTTGATAATTAGAACGCAATTTTCATAGATAATTTTTGCTTTACATCCAGTGAGTTACATGGCTTGATTTATTTGTTAATTATTGATAACAATTTTAGGACTCTTGATTATGAAACTTCAATGTTTCAACAAGTCAAGTGTTACTTTATTTGCATATATACATACATAATAAACTCCATTGCCTTTTGCCGCGTAAAAGGAAATTGGAGCTATATGTAACGACGTAAACATATTTATTTTTTAATTTTATATTTTGAATGACAATTTGTTGGGAACGTAAATAATAAATTATTTGCTATTTGACTAAAATAAATTATAAAAATGGACTATTGTGAGATTAGGATGGATATATAATTTTCATAAAGCCATATTTTTAAAGATTAAATTTATTCAATATACTTTTACAATTATTATTAATACTTTGCTACAAAGAAGTGCTGTTTATAGATTTGAAATATGATTATATAATTTCAATAGACATCCTAAAGGGAATTTAAATTATTAGCTAAGAATGTTCTAAATATAATGGAGTGCCAAGAAATAAATAAATATATAATTTGTCATTCTCTAAACTATTTTAGGTAGTTTATTGCCAAAGTTGACTTGAAAATTGCAATGCGTTTTGTTTTTTTTTATTAGTTTTAAGTTCTATTGTGCTCTCCGCGGCGTGCTTGTTTTGCCGTATTGTCGAGGCTTAGAGTCGTTAATTTTAGCCAACTCTTTAGTGAGAGTACATTGCGTGCGCGCACACGGACGGACGAAAATTTTAATATAGTCGTCACCGATGGGAATATATTGAATAAACATTGGTCATGCTATTTTATTGACCTAATATATTTTATGTAAAATATCGAATTTGTTTAATATCTACAGCATATACATTATTAAATTATCGACTTTAGATAACATTATTGAAAATTTGAGACACATATATACAGTTATCATCATTTCGGAGAATTAAAATATGAACTTTTTAAATAGCGGGAACGGTCACGAATTCATACTCTACATAAAGCGGAACGCAATGCACTCCTCACTTTGGAAGCGACTTTAAACGACGCGCTTATGTTTTTATACATTACTTTTTAGTAAATCTTCCAAAATATTTTGTTGAATCCATTTGAAATTTTGAAATGAGTACTATAATGTTTATTAAATGATATAGTAAATTATATATTTTTTTTTATTTAAGTCTGTTAACCTATGTTGCGTGCGAGGGTGTTCTGTGCATGTTGTAACCGATGAGAAATAGGTGAGTGACACAAGTTTGGACTATTATGTGTGTGGCACAGGTAGGAAAGGGATAGTATACGAAATTGTTTTTAAAATGACAGTATTTCTCTACTCTGTTTGATATACTGTTACAATTTTGACTATGTTACAATTGTATTGTTACAATATTGTCACATTTTTTACTACTGCCGTTGTGTCACACCTTCCCGACTTGTGTCACATGCTTTTGTTGCTTGTTTAATATGCAAGTACTTGATGGCTCATAGATTTTATTTTTATTTTTCGCGTGCTTACAATTGAAGAGACATTAAATTCTTGCATTGTATTGGCTGTTTTTATTTTGTTGAATAATAAAGTGTGACCAAATATTTTTGTGTATGTATTTTTATAGTTTAAAAAATATATTTAATAGTCACATTTTCTCGACATGTTGAAACCATTAAATTCTTCGTGATTGATTTAATTTTTTAAATCGGATAGGTGTTTGAAAATGGTTTAATTCATTTTCAAAACTATATAATTTTTTTACGTTTACAGACTAAATATTCTACTTTTCTGTAAGAGAACTGTGTCTGTATATGCCATTTTGTTGAAATCTTGGTAAACGAAACAATATAACGTTATTTGTATTTTACAAAAATTTCTTACATAAACATTTGGTCACACTTTTCAAATGTCAAATACTGAGTTTTATCATTGTTATCAAGTTCATTTGTGTATATAAGTTTGCGTGCTCCGCAGGGGACAATAAGCCGATCTGGCAGGTGGCAGAGGAGCGTGAAGAGAACAAACACTTGCAGAAGGAGAACTTGCCCTATGGCGAGTATGGTGGCTGGCACAAGGCGGCTAAGGTGAGTTGAATAACTGGCTCGTTCGTTTAGTGGTTAGTAAACCTGACTACTAAACCTGAGGTCGTGGGTTCGCACCAGAACAAACTTTTTTGTGATGATTTTTTCTTGTGTGGGTATAAGAAAATATCTAAATAAAAGTATGTATTTCAAAATATATATTAAAATAAAAAAACAGCATTAGTCAGTATTGTCCGACATATATATACAGGCCGGTTGGTCTAGTGGTTAGTGAACCTGATTACTACACCGGAGATCGTGGGTTCGATTCCCACCCAGGTCTAACTTTTCTGTGATGAACAGGAATGTTTGTTCTGCGTGTCTGGGTGTGTAATAGAAATATCTATTTACGTATGTATT
>DWJZ01010458.1:0-10106 GCA_018249125.1 Asbolis capucinus
GTACGCGATACAAGGATTTTTTTGGTACTTTTTTCACACGTTGGGTTACATTGTCGAAATTTTCACGCGGATCCCTATATTTTCTTATATTAAATATAGCCTATGTTCATCAGGGATAATGTAGGTTTCTAATGGTAAAAGATTTTTTCAAATCGGTCCAGCAATTTCGGAGCCTATTCAATTCAAACAAACAAACAATCAAATCTTTTCTCTTTATAATATTAATGCAGACCAATCAGGAACAATAGGTATATTTAGGTTGTTATGTAATGTTTTTAAATGGTTTTTAGTTTGTTGGTTAAACGAAGATTTATAAGTTTTTATTCATGGGGACAGTATTTTGTGTTAAATTTTTATGGGATGCGACATCTAGTATGTTCTTGATCGAAAGGTTACAGAGCATACTATAGTGAAGCGTTCGTATTCCGGCGGTTTGATTCAATTGTAAGCGACCGAAAAAGTTAAGCGTTTGACCTGGGTGAGAATCGAACCCACGACTTTCAGTGTAACAGTCAAGTTCAATAACCAATAGACCAACCGACCTTGTCTTTTTGTTATAAAATGCGCAGATATTAAACAAATAAAAAACCTTTAGGAGACGACATCTTATTCCAGGATAAGTCCAGGTGTGTTACAGTGTTATTGAATTCCAGAACTTCTGCAAAAGCCAACGCCGACTCTGTCCCCAAATCATTTTGACTCAAATTTAACCTGAAAATATACTGTTATCTTCTCAGACGCAAAGAAATTTAAGGAATTGAAGTTCTTGGAGAATATTTGTAGAGTTAAGAATAGAAAAATATTAAAATACACTGCAATAAATTATCCACAAAAGCACGGGTCGGCAACCTTTTTTTAATAGGGCCCCAAATGTTAAACGGAAATATGCGCAGGCCTCATTACATGTATGTATGTCATTTTGAATTTTATTGATAGGCATGTTTTAATGACATGGGTACAAAATTAACGAAGACTTATAAAGCAATTTTTCAGGTTATACTTGACATGATATTATTAACATGGCGCAGGCTGCATCGTAGTGGCACACGGACCACATGCAGTCCACGGGTCGCAGATTGCTGACCCACGCACTACAGTTATGAAATTAAGCAAATTTAGAGTCAAAATCAAATTTATTAAACTTAATATAAGATGTAAAACGCTAACTGACTTTATATATTATCGCCACTTACCATCAGGTGGGATTTGTTCAGGAGTATTTTATTTAAGGTAAAAGATGCCCCCTGCCTGCACGGACTTAGGTAAATATTTTAAACCAGTCTGATACCATCAACTTATTCATACAATCTAATAAATCACCTTCACTGATACAGGCAAATCAGACATACTTCGACGTAATATGACGTACTTTATGGGTGGCTCATAAAAATACACGTATTCCCTAACACGTCAGAAGACGTAACTACCGACTTCACAGAACTCTCCGAAGATTGAAGTTTTATCCACATTAACTCAGAACCTCTACGGTTTGATTCTAATAACCTTTTTGCCACAACTTTTTAAATTGAAAACTCATTAAACAGGTTTTTCTAGGATAAAAGGAGTCTTTCAAAAACCACGTAAAAACACTAGCGTCGTATTGGATAAAGGTGATAGGGAACGATATTGGATACAGCCGATAAGAAACGATAAATAGACCATTACAATCAGACGACTCGTTATACTTTTTATGTTCATTTAAGCAAGCAAACTAAGCACAGGTTACTTGATGGTATGTGGTTCTGTCGCCCATGGAGAAATGTAACACCAGGATAAGGTGTTACTAACGCGTTACCTGTTTAGAAAGAAGTTTAGCAAAGGGGAGATCTCCCGCCATGCAAGGTGTAATGTCTGAGGAGCGGCCGAGCTCCGATTAAATATATGCTAACGATGTAGAAAACTCCGATAGCACGATTCAGGTTTCTCGTGACGTCATCGTGTGACGTGTTGTGTGATGTCGCCATAGAAGTAATAGACGCACGCGCGGGAAAAACAAAGAAACAAGGGGAGCGATACATTTCTCAACTACCGGATTCGTTAACGACACTACTGGGGTCAGAACCTCAGAAAAACCAAAAACATACCACTTCAGGACTGGTGACAGAAGACGAATGGCAACGAAAATGACTGAATGAGGAAGAGCTTCTTCATTAGTCCTGCAGACAATACAAAATGTAAAGTATTTAAAACTTACCGTTTTATAATTACTCCTGATTGCAGCTTATCAGCTAAATATTTGAAACCTTCATCGCTTATCTTGTTTTTAGACAGGTCTAACAACTCCAGAACCTGATTTGTGAGGAACGCAGTCAGATTACGCATCCCATTTACTTGTACACTGAAACGTAGAAGAAACTATGTGCATATTAAATATATTGTACATCTCTATTTAAGAATCAATACAAGAATCATAATGAAGCCGATTTTATCAAAAGTCCTTTTGCCTTACATGGTCGGCAGCCCATGGAAAGCAGGACCAATGCTGCCCATAAGCAATTTCAGTGCGGCCCACTCAGGCCATATTTAGACAACACAATTTGGCGTTATTTGTGATTCCCCCTCTATATATTCGTCTATCAGTAAATGCCAGCTCCAACACCTCCTTGCTTTATAGCTGGCTTCAACCCATCAATGGCCCACTACTGAGCACGGGTCTCTCCTCATACTGAAGAGGCCTAGAGCATCCTCGATTACGCTGCTCCATTGCGGATTGGTAAAAGGTTTAGCGGCCAATCTAAGTGTCGTATTTTTTATGGCACCCGTACGCCTCCGACTTGGCTCAATGATTGCTATCTTACGAAAATAACCGGGACCGAAGGCTTTACGTGCCCTCCAAAGCACGGAAGTGTTCATTTTTGCTACTACCGGTCACCCATCCTCCTACCGACCGCGCCCACTGTTGCCTAACTTTTTTGATCGGTTACAGTCGAAACAAGCCGCCGGGCTATGAACGCATCATAGCTAGCTAGGTCAGCTTAGGTCACCCACCTACAAGCAGATAGCACTAATTCTCGAAGTGCAAGACTTTCTCCAAGCAGTCTCCCAAGGTGGTAGCAACCATCTTCGTTCAAAACGTTGGAAGTGAAGTCCAATTTTCGAACATAACGATTCGAGGTGAGAGCTATGCACATCGCTCGTACTCCTACTGGATTAACTCCATAATACTGGAAATCAAACACTAAAAACTAAGTTATTTATCTGTTTAACCTAATTTACACTCCACTAGTACTATCCTATTGCGAAGAACTGGCTAGTTTTCACTTATTATTATGTTTCCACCTATTATTGAATCGGTCAGCTGGTTAAAGTCTCGTCGCGTTGCAGTTGAGGGCTTGACAGCCAGGTATTCTTCCTTGGCTGACACCACAGCTGACACCTTATCCGTGACTTTTGTATTTGTACCGTATATTGGTGGTGATCACTAAACATCTATTTTATGCTCATTTATTGGCTATTTCCATAGAAAAATATATGTATCTTAATAGCTAACACAAGGGCCATCTGATGACTGGTCAGCGCTGTCCCTGAAATCCAAAGAAGCCGCTTAAGAATACGAGGCCATTTACCAATATTATCGATCACATAATCTAACGAAGCACGCCTAAGGCGTACTATTTCTGGCAAAACATTAGACCAATTGCTCTTAAACAAAGATATCGATAGTTATGATTATGATACAACGTTTTGAATGATGATCACGGTGCTTCTAACCTGTTTTGTCCTGTTCTTTGACGGATTATTATGGTTTGGCAAATTTGTTACAAGGGCATTTGGTACCAACACGCGTCATAATTGAGCAATATATGATCAAATCAACGAATATTTTATTCGTTGAATAAGGTTTTCAATAGTTTATATATTATTTTAAGTTATACATATGGTGTTCCTATGTCTGTCAGGCACACAAACAAAGTTAAGTGTATTATAATAAAAAAGCATTATCAAAATTCATCCACATAGTCAAAAGAAAAAAACAAAAACAAAAATGTTAAAAGAACAATAACCCCAAAACTACTCGTCAGAGGTCGCCTAAACGATGGGACCACATCGCAAGCACCAGTTTTCGACCAAAAAAAATTTTTCAAAATTGGTCCACTCAGTATAAAGTTCTGAGGTATCATATCATAAAAAAAATACACACGAATTGACTACCTCCGCCTTTTTTGAACAAGGTAAAAAAATAATAACTATTAAGTCGAGTAACGAGAAAATTTACTTTACTGATAAATTTATATGGAATGATATGGTTAAACTTTCAAAGTATAGCTAATTAAAACTTACTCTAAGATCTATAACTTCGTCAAATATGCCGCGATAAAACTTCTGAACTGGTATTATATTCATTTCCTCACAAACATCTAAATACAGCTGTTGGCCGTCCAGAGGATAAATTTTACGGTCTTCTGGAAAAAATAAATAAAAAAAAACTAAAAATAGATCTTAATTCAGTATCGAGTGACAGGCTGCTAGGTTTCTGCCGCCCTCACTACAATTGGCCGACCGATACAAATTTGGTACCACAACCTTCTTTAGAGAATTCTGAACCAAGTTGCCAAAGACATCAGTGCTGTATCTCCTACCATTTCAGAGTCCACAAAGAACAAATTACAAACATTAATTTTTATATATACGAATGATATTATGTGTCATGTATTATATTATTTCATACGTAAAAAACCGATTGATTCTTGTATTAATCCCACGGTTTTTAGAGCTTCTGTCTGTTCGTCAATAATATACGTCTATTAGTCTATAATAACTTCTCATGTGTCATTAAATCTCATTATTTACTTAAATTGTAATGTTATTGTTATCTCATTTTTTTTATAAATTCTTTTTATTTATTTGATTTGATTTTTTTTATTTATTTGATAATTCCTATCTAACGTTAACTCTAGCTTACATTTGTACCTATCACAAACAAAATATGGACTACGTTAAAAATTGTTTATTATTATTATTACTACAAAAATCTCGTCTGAAGCAAAGGCAGCTAGTCATTAAATGAATTCAAAACACATCTCTTACCTGGTTCTAATAAAGCTTTTAAAATTCCAGGGTCCCTTACAGCTTGGTATTTATAATAAGCATGTCGTAGGACCGTGCTGTCTGATAACGGGATATATTTAGTACAAATGTTGCCGCTACCAGGGTAGTAAAGACCAAATTTGTAAAGAATCCTCTTAGGATTCTCATTTAATATTAGTTCTAGCGAAGACCAGTCCTCCATCGGCACTTCAGATGAAGATGATGAGAGAACATTCTCGTAAAGAGTTTCAACTGGAATACTGGATATTTCAGTTTCAAAATCCGATGAAGACATTCTTCAGGTGGTTACGCTTAAAAGGAAAATATAAGATATTGCAAGAACTTGAGAATTGAACGCAAGTGTCACAAATTCTTTGACGTATACGTTTTGACGACACACACTTTCGTAATTGGAAGCTTCTGTAGCCAGCCTGCGTAGCAAGGATCTCTGGTTCAATTCCTGACTGGGCAGATGTCTAACCCGATGCACTTCCTACCGCAAGACTATTTTGTTTTTTTTTACTTTTAAACCTCCTCTGAACTTCCACAAATATTTAAAAACCAAAATAAGCCATTTAATTGCAGCATAGACAATAACCTACAGAGATACCGACTACAGCGCCATCTGCCGGGCTGATTTGTAAATCTAAACTGAACGCTACCCAAACCCATACAAAAAAAATCATTCTAGTCTAGTCCAGTTGTTCAGGAGTTCAGTTACATACACACTGCAGTAGAAATATGCACATAAAATATAAATATATGCTATAGTTTTATACGTGTTATTTGTGTGAAGCACGTCTGGCCAGCATCTTGGTTAAGTCATACACTAAACTCAGTCATGGTCTAGCTTATATGAGTGCCAGTTAATTTTAAACATCGGTGATTGATATTTCTGGGGAAAATTACGTGACCCTTTAGTATTGTGGCTCGTATGTTCATTTGTCGTATTACATTAATTGAAATATCCAACATACATACATATAAAGAGTAAGTATTCACCAGTATGTGCCTCGTTTGAGCGTATATGTCACCTATAAGATACTATACAGAAACAAGGATTTACTAAAAAAAACGCCCGAATCTGCCATTTTTAAATACGCATATTTTTCTAATTATCGTAATTGAGGTACCGTCGCATTTATTAATATATCCAACTTGCAGAGGGTAGACCATTCACTAGCATATAACTCGTCTGCTCGTTTGTCAGCTATTAGGTACCAAAAAAAGACATGGATTTATAAAAAAAGGTTCAATCTGCAATTTTTAAGTAAGCACATCCTTCTAATCAACGTAACAGAAGTACCGTCGCATTCATTCAAATATCCAACATACAGAGGGTAGACGCAAACGCCTCGAGCGCAACCGTCACGTGGTGTGCAATATCGGCCCAAGCAAACATTTGCCGACGCCAATGTTCCGAAGCTATGAGTCCCACTCTAAACATGTTTGTTCGGGCTTCTGGTTCACGTTTATGAGCATTCCGATGGAATAAATTATGTGACGTTTTTACAGCGGCCCATAAAAATATTGCTTTTAGAGTTTTGGAGTAATGATCGAATATATACCTACTGTTTCTGACAAACAAACATTACTCCAGTAAACCTTATATACTAATAAGGTCGTTGTGTCTTGATATATTGCTTTCTTTTGACGTTTCTTCTCTTTATTATGTCACCTTTCCGCAGCGGTGGTACATTCCAAAAAAAAAGTTCATATATGCATTGAAAATATCTACATGAAATACCCGATTTCAGTTTGACTATCGAATTATATATCGTCGTTCCGTTTCGATATATGGAGACTGAAATCAACTTTGAAACTGTTTTTCGTACCTTATATTTACATCATTCATTGCAACTATCCCAATACTAGGCTCGGATCTTCACTTACAATGTTCACTCACAACCCTATACACCTATTTGCTTAATACATACCAATAACTCTAAGAAAATGGGTCTCTTAACTCAGGTTTTTTACCAAAAAAGTACCAACCCAATCTGTGTTTAATTATTATACAGAATTGAATAAAGATTAGTCTAAATAATATTACTTATAATAAAGTTAAATACACTAGTTTTATTGTAGTAACAAATGTCTGCAATAATTCAGGATTTCTTTACATTCTTCACCATCATTACAGCTTCTTTGCAATTATGAAATATAGATCTGATATCAGATGTAATAATACCAGAACACTATCGAACTGTGTAAAAGACAACTGCAAATTCTGTCGAACACCTCCCTAAGTGTTTGCCTAATACACTTGAGAGTGTTCGCTTTGAGACTGAAACGATGACATGGCGAATATAGAGTTGTATCGACACAAACTATAGACTGCTATAAGGTATTTGATTATGAAGTTTTCATACTCTTAAGTTTCAATAAGTATGCCATTCCGCCGCATGAAATAATCGAAGTGCGACACAATACAAGTTACTTCAAATATTACGAAAAAACACGGTTTATTAAAATACAATCTTCAGTTATAGATACCTAAAACCCTTTGGTTATATTTCCCTAATACCTAAAAATACACAAAATTTCATATCTGTATCTTTAACCGTTGAGGAGTTCTCTTGTCTGGAGCCAATCCTGAACGTAGTATAAGGCCGTACTTATCAAAAATGCATTGTCATCAGGACGGAAGGCTTATTCAATATTTCAGCTCCGTAGTGTAAGAGGAAGAAAGTCTAATTAAGCTTGCAAGATTTGACCCGTAACAAACAAAATATACAAATATACTAACATACTAATATACTGCAAGTTAAATAAAAGCTTTTATTTATTACAATTTTTAGTTTAAATAAAATAATGCTGTTCATCGTTGAGGGCTTCCCAAGTCTGGAGCTGCTTCTGAAAACAATAGCTTTAGATTCAGGGCACAGGAGACAGAAGGGGAGATCAAGATAGATTTGTTTCTGGATTTAATGTGTCTTACTAAATAAAATATGTACTTTTTAACTGAACTGTAGGTAGTTTTTACGCCATATTAGGGCGTTTTACATACCCCGATGTCACGTTGGCAAACGAAGTTACCTTAAGGGACGGTAGAAGTCATCAGCTAGGTGCTGGATATTATTTTGTTGTGAATCCCATCTGGCTGGCCACCATTCTCTTGCTTGGTTCAACCGCCAAACATTCTCGTTCCCGGGAAGGGGAGCGGCTAAACCCTCCAACATCTCCAAGGCGTCCATAGCAACGAATCATTTTATGCTTAAAAAGGGGGAAATTCAAGAGATGCCACAAGATGCCAAGAGATAAAGTCAATTCAAAAACATCATTTTCTTAATACTATCAATTTCATTATTCCTATCTACAGTTACAAGTATCGGCGTGTCAGTATTACAACCACTTGGCCGCATTTATTCGTTGGTATCGACATGTTTGCGGAACAAACACTTGGAGAACTCTCGTATGTCGGGAGCGGCGCCGCAGCATCACCGCTGCGGTCGGCAAACCTGATTGTTTATAATCAACACATTTAGGGTGGCATATCGTGCTACAAATCTTTATTGTGCACAAAAAGGCCCTATTTTGTACACATACTGTATCAACCAGGATTGGGAAAGAAAAAAAGAAGAAGAAAGAAGAAAAGCGAACTAACTTACGATAGAAAAAGTGGAGGGCTGTCTCCGTGAAAATCACTACAATAATTATGTATGTGGCTTCAGGCCATTTATGGCCTACTTATGAGAATGAATATCTCGTTAAACTGGGGAGGCCTAGAGCGTACCATGATGCTCCTAAGTCTTGTGGTGGAGGAGTGGCCAGCCCCAGCGATGGACGTTTTTATGCCGGCCAGACATGGCTTAACGATTGCTATCTAACGATATTAATTGCCACCAACGGCTTTACATGCCCTTTGAATATTTGCCACTAGCGGTTACTCCTACTACCGACCGTGCTCTTTGTTGCTTAACTTTTTCGACCGCTAACAATCGAAACAAAACTGCCGGACTATGACAATTCGAAACACGTATAAACCATAACAATTATTATTCTATAGTATATTTGCCACAAACAAAGTACAGGAGCGAAATTCACAATTCCATAATTTTCATGTCGACTGAAAAATGTGCGTTAGCCTCTGAATGAAAATTTAAAAAATAAATAACCGCCGCTGCGAATGCAAACAGTGACTTTCCGATTCGAAATAAATTACATAAATTCCCGCCAAATTGTCGTGCGAATTTGGCGCAAACGGAATAAATAAAAGATAAATTGGATTACAAATAAAATCAGATTATCTTTTTTTCCAGCAAATGTAACACTCTCAGCTCCCGTAATATTGCATGGTAATAACATTACAGTAAAAGTGAAAACTGAAGTACGACCCATTCTTGAATAAACCTATTACATGAAATGTCATGTATTTTTTTTTTTCTACAAATTTGTGCTTGACCACTATTCCTCCCGATGTTATGTGACGATGTCTTAGAAGATATAGCTCACTAATTTAGTAATAGCCTATTCACTCTTAACTTTAAGACACATTATAATTGAATGAGAAAAATGTAGAATTAATTTGAAATAACGCTAAAAACAACAAAAAAACATATTTCGGTAACTCTGTCTACCTGGCGCTCAATAAATTGATACAACTCAATTCACAAGTATTTAAATGTATGTATATTACCGGAATATAAAGCATTTTCGTCCTGGAGTAGCCTTTAAAATAGTATTCGTGTTTCTGACTACTAATAGCCCACTAAGGCATATCTCGCTATAGAACTGAAGAGTAAGAGCTTAGAATATACTTTGCATACTTTATCGGAATTAGAATGGATTGGATAACGTAACTTTCCTTTGAGTTACTAAGAAACCTGATTAGTTAATACAATTATACAACCAACAATATTGTGCAATTTTATGAAATAATAACCTCACCCGGCGCGCGTTACTACACATCAACTTATCAAACATGTGTCCAATCGATATAATTTTGTACCACACCTTTTCTGGAGAATTCTGTTCAACGTTTCTGAACACGTTGATCAATTTTCTATTTCCTACCATTTGAGAGTATATAAAGGAAAACATACAAAGTCACAAACAAACTTTGATTTATATGTATG
>DWJZ01010459.1:0-10106 GCA_018249125.1 Asbolis capucinus
ATCGATATCATTCTGATACCAAGACATTTTCCAGAGAGTTCTGAACAAAGTTGCTAAGGACATCGGTGCTCTATCTCTTACCATTTCAGAGTCTATATAGGACAAACAAACAAATGTTATTTTTTTTTATATATGCGTATATAGATTATGTATTACATTCCATTGTATATCATCGCCGCAATTATCAACGCCATCTTCACTCACAGCTGATGTTTGTTACGTCCAATGAAATTGATTACGTTAGTTTTTGTTAAATTAGTGCGCCTTACTATTTAAAACCCCGTCACTATATCATGCAAGATCGTGGTCAAGCACTCATTTATAAAAAAAATACAATTGGAAGAATAAAACATGCAGCATAACCTGTAGGTACATTGGTATGCCATAAACTTCTGCGATTGTCGCAAGTCTAATCATTGTCTATCGCAGTCTGTCGCCGGCTGCCATTATCGGAATCGCACCTTAACATCGGTGAGACAGCCAACAGTTCCAGCCGGACACAGACCGACCTTGCTTTGTTGCGCCAAACTATCGGTCCTTTCGCATTAACAATTTTATACCTATTACATGATGATTATTGATTATTTACACTAAGACCCATAGCAATCAATACATGGTGTAACTCAATGGTGTTACGGGGTTAACTGAAGGATACGAACAGTGTTTGTGTACATGCGTTGAGTAAAAATTTCTGTCGTTTTTCTTGTCATAGGAACAATGGCGAGTAACCCTTGGAGAGTCCTTTGTAGCAAAATTAATTGTATCAAAATCGAACTATATCAAAATTAGTTTGTTGTAGTTAATTACTCGCCCCTTATTTTAAAGCCAACCCCCGGCTAATTTTAAAGGGAAATGCAATTAATGTAAATAAATATTTATTGATTATAAATTATCGTTGTCTTCCTAGGAATCCCGCAATAACTGGTTAGGGAAAAAATAGATTGCTGTTTTTGATTTTTGTCACGACTGAAGTAAAATCGCTGTAGGCACGTATGCCAGTTTTTTTAGGTTATATTTCCGGGAAGCACGAGATTGCCTGACATTGTGACTATTTTACCAATTTTTGCTTTCATACGTCAGGAGTGTGTGTAGCCCAGGGGGCCCGTATTACTGATATGGCTGATACGGCGGTAACTACGCCCCTGCTAACTAATAGCTTATTATACCCGGTGCAACTTCGATTCGGAATAAATGTAAATAAATAAAAAAAAATCTTTTGAAGGGTTTTTACAAACTTACTTAATGGAGGCTTTTTTCACTAAACGATTAAACTACTTTATTATTGAAAATTTGTTATAAAACTGAGTATTGAATAACTACTAATATATACTTCAAATAAATTGAACATCATTCACAAATTCATACTTTGACATTCTTAATTTCATGAAGGAGTTGACAACCTTCCTTCCTATTATTATTATATATTTAATAGTGAAGTATTTTGTTTTATACTTTTATAGTTTATTGATTTTCGTTTTAATACACTTTATGCATTTGTCACCAAGTAAATGGCATAATTTACAAATTATAATTTTTGAAAATGTAATGGTACAAAAGGGTTAACAACTGATAAAACAACGAAAAGTTTAATTCTCCTGTTTGTCACAGGTTGCTACTGTTGCTAGGCAACGGTTTGTTATTAAACATTCCAGATGGAATTTGCACCGAGTATATATACGAAACTATTAACGTTCCACCCTAATGTAACTTTAGGATATGTTTATTTTTCATTTGAAATTAGATGTATGACATTTGTGACATCGCGAAATCTTAGCTTTCCAACAAGGAACAATCTAGAACTTTTTATTTCATCTCTTTATTGAACTAATACGAACCGCACGGGGCTTCCCCCTTATACATTTTTTGATAGTTTGAAGGACTGACGGAAATATAGAGTAGGCCACCGGATGGTTAGCGGTTACTGTTACAAATGAAATCAAATAATTGCAATGTAGCTAAAGTTCTCAGATGTGTCAGATGTTACACATCATGTGCGACCACTAACGGCTCTTTGGTTTTTACACGTTTGTGTCTTCAGTGCCAGAAATACAACAGAATCAAGACTCAGATCAGAACCAAAAATCCTGCCCTTATTAGTCTTTACAGGGCATTGTAATCTGTCAACGTCCTTCCCTTTTTTCTGTCATCTATCCTGAAGCGGTATGTTGTGTCATTTGACATCGTTATTAATTCCGGTTGCTTTAGCAATATGCTTCCTTTGTTTCTTTGTCTTTCCAATCAGCCGCACAGGTCTACACGCCACAAACGAGCGCACTAAACGTCGGAGGCAGTGGGTAACACCACGACATTATCTGAGCGACCCTTTTTTGTCCTTGACACCTCTGCTACTGTGCATTGCAAATATTATTTTATACGATTGTATTTTTTTTTTCTTTTGTTATAATTATAATTATTGTTGTAGAGATACCTTGGAAAAATAAACGTTTCTTTCGTTTTTTCTTTGTTTCTTTCTTCCCTTCGCGTGCGGGTTCGGTACATCCTTCGTAGCAGGCAACGTGATTACCCCGTTAGTACCTTCGTATGCTTGTAACGTAAAAAATATTCTACCTAATGTAGTACAATATCATTAGTTATAATCAGCTGCGAGAGATATGCCGGTCGTAGTATGACTACTTGTTTCCATATTCATGTGGTGTTTGTGGGCGCTAAATGCTTTGTTTATAATCATTTCGCAACCTTAAAATGATGTATTATACTTCAGATGACAGATTATTTGATAAATTATTGATTAAACTGTAATTTCGACAGTTTTGTTAAGTGGCTATATAAGTTTTTTGTATCCCGTTGTATATGTGTGAACTAGTTTTTGCTTGCGTGGTATCATAGGTAAGAAGTTAAGTAAATTCCAAAATTTGAAACCTAAGACACGTTCTTATTGGCCGAGACTGGCGACCTTGACACAGCGGCGGCAGTGAAAGTGAAATGGATATATGTAGATACACGATCGGATATTGACGTCAGCCATAGACAATTCACCTCTCTTTAACAGAGTAGACTTCTAGTGGCAGCTTGGCATCCGGTTTCGGTGTATAACAAAGGGGAGATCTCCTGTGGCGCGTGTAATGCCTAGGGAGCGGCTGAGCTCCTACAGTTCATGGTCGGAACTTATATATGTTAACGATGTAGAAAACTGCAAATAGCGTGATTCAGGTTTTTTGTGACGTCATCGTGTCAAGTGTTGTGTGATGTCACCGCAGATAATTTTTTTCTTTCTCCTCAATTATACTTTTACCATTTTCTTTTGTTACCTGTCCTGCAGTGCTTGGTCCTGTGGGGTCAGTGGATGTGTCAGGAATCAGTTGGGGTTATTGTTTCTTGTTGAAGCTACCTGGTATGGTATATGGATTCCCTTTTTTCTTCGTTTTACAACAGCGGTGTTCACTGAGCATCAGGTAACAGGCCTGCTCGTTTTATACAGATTTTATGTCGTAAGCAGGCAACCTTTTCACTTGTTGGTTTAACAAACTTTCTGCATGATTTATTGTCATAGTTTCATGTAAAGAAATTTTCTGTCGTTCAAGTTTTGGGTAGTAAGTTTTTAATTTTTTTTAACTTTTATCAAACATATATGATTTGTCGACACTTAGGTACTAACGCAATACATATTCTTCATTTTACTCTTAAAGTAAAATTCGCGTTTTATTCAAGTGACCATTTTTTTCTTGTTTTAAGACCTACATAATATTTTCTTCAACATATTATATGTTATCAGTCGTATATTTATTGCTTTCCTACTTAAAGTATAGGTGTTGCAACACAATACTCTTAAATGTGTGGCCACGAATAAGCCCCGTCAGGTCATTGCAATTTTAAGAACAGATAATACATACGTATTTAGAAGTATAAAATAGCATTGTTTTATAGATTTGAAATGAAAATAACGGATGACACATTGAAAAAAACAAAAAAAATAATAACGAAAAAACTTTATTGTCAATGAAAGCATAACAAGTTATTTTCAAGTTGAGTCGATTATGTAATAACGAAAATTGTGTACCTGATTAAATATTTGTTACGTAAACTGTAAAAAATAATTAATATTCTATCAGCAAGGCAGCATGATTTTTGCGACACTGGTACTGAACGATATCATGCTTTTAAAAGTCACGAATTTTTCTTGCTCCACAAAAATATCCATTGTTATAAACCATTTCATTTAATTTCAAAAATTGGTTGCGCGTTATACAATATTTGAAAATTTCTCACAGTATTGTATGGGTATTTTAAGTAAAAGTTTTTTATTTTAGTTCCAATGAATAAGGTATTTTAGAAGTGACTATCGTGTTTTCAAATTAAACTTTGGGTGCTACTAGCTGTAGTCACAGCTTCGATTGCATTCGGTTTCGCTTGCCTAAATTCAACTTTAATTCCCATATTTTAGAACTAGTGTTTGGCGAGAACAATGACAGTAGGGACATTTGTCTAGGAACAGGACGGGTGATAAAAGAATGATGACATACACGGGAAAAAAGAGAACTTAAAACAAATTAAATTTAAAAAGAAAAAAGAGAACTTAAAACAAATTAAATTTAAAAAGAAAAAAGAGAACTTAAAACAAATTAAATTTAAAAAGGAAAAAGAGAACTTAAAACAAATTAAATTTAAAAAGGAAAAAGAGAATTTAAAACAAATTAAATTCTATTTTCATTAACCGCTATTTATTCTGTGTCTAATGAATAATACATGAGGCGTTTGGTGCATGTTGTCGAAGTCAGTTTATTTCGTAACCGGCTGGTTAGCGTTAACTAATCATTGTTTGTACCGGTATCCCGAAACGGTTTGGGTGGCGCGATGGCGTGTGGACTTGCGGGTGGACAGGGTTGTACAACACATATTTCAATTGCATATGCACTTGGACAGGGTTGTCACTATAACATAATATGAATATGTTGTTTTATATTCGAGTAGTAGTAAGTGATATATGTAATTGTGAGGAATAAAAACTCCTTGGAAGTTTCTTGCCGCTTATTCTTTCAAGACCACTCACCCTAAAAAATTGTTCAAGCGATGACGCAGTTTGACTTTTAAAATGTGTTTATAAAAATCTACTTTGAATAAACAAATTTTGATTCGATTTTAAATGATGTTAATTAAGGTAGCAGCGTGTTGATAAATGTATTTCTTGAATATAACGTCCTACTATTATTACAAATATAAAAGTTTGTGAGGATGGATGGATGTTCGTTATTACTTAACGCAAAACCTACAGAACAGATTTGAGTAAAATTTGATACAGGGATAGATTGCAGTCTGAAATAACACATGAAAGTTACTTATAATAACAAACCAGGCAGATAAACCCGCGGGTGGAAAGGAATCTTTCATTGACCCGTTGGCCTTGTGGTTAGTGAACCTGACTACTAAGCTGGAGTTCGTGGGTTCGATTCCCATTCGCTCGCTTCCAATTGAATTCTCATTAGATCAGATGCTCACGTGTGAGTTGTCCTGATATAATTAAAAGATTAAATAAAATAGGATTCCATTATGTATACCGCGAGTTGAAATTAACCAAAAAAAAACACTTTTGATCAGAGAAATTCCAATTATTTGTCAGTTAAATGACTTACTCGTAAATCAAACCCGAGACTTTACTTCGGAAGGGTCACCAAGCTACAGGGCCTATTTCTTTCGAAGCGTGTCTAGTTAATGTTGATTTGAACAATTTTATAACTAAAACCGGTTTCACAGTGTTACAAGTGCGATGCGATAATAAATTGTTTAATAGCTTGTAAAACATCTTTTAATGCGTTCATTGAATTAATGGCTTTCATCGTTTCGAGAATATTTAACAAAGCGTGTATAAAAAAATTTTAGTTCCAATTGCACCCTTATAACGGAGGTCTAGAGCATATGCTACCACGATGTTCCAGTGCTGATTTGTAGAGTAGAAATTATTATGTACTTCGTCACGCAAAAATTACTGAACCGATTTCGGTGAAATTTGGTACAGGGATAGATTATAGTCTGGAATAACTACGTTTAATCTTTACTGTGCAAGCAAAGCCGCGGATGGACCTTAGTTATATCATAATCCTTTGAATTTTTTTGTGTTGTGTTTCCATGTTAACATGATACATACATATACGTATGTACCTATTACATGTTTTGTATAACCGGATCTATTGGTAAAAACCGTATGAAAATTTGTGCAATAGCACTCATGATGGAGTGCTGTTAGCCAGACAAGTATATTTGTCTATTTAGTAAAAGTAGGCATTCAATGTTAGCCTAATCTCTGAACGTTGGACTCTTGAAGGAGTTCCTGGGTTCAAGTCCTGTACGCTCCATTCATTTTCAAAGTTAAGTGCGTATTAGAAGTTTGCCGTCCACTCGCGGCTTCACCCGCGTGGGTCATGGATAAAAAGTATTCTATGTGTTATTCCAGACTACAATCTATCCCTCTCCCAAATTTCATTCAGATCAGTCCAGTCGTTTTTGGGTGAAGTAACAATGATACGTCCTCACAAACTTTATTTTTAGTATTAGTAGGGACACCGCCGGTACGTACGTCGCGTTTCGCCTCGTCCTTCATTATCCGCACTGCTCAGGAATGGAATAAGTTGCCCGCGTCGGTATTTCCGTTTGATTATAATCTAAATGTCTTCAAGTCAAAAGTGAATAGGCTTTTTCTAAGTATCGCGCTTCACCATCAAGGACCACGTCGCCACTTACTTATCAGGTGGTTTCGTAGTCAAATGCTAACTTATGTAACATAAAAAGTGGGACTATCAGTTCCTTCGACGAAGGAAAACATAGTGAAAACCAGTACTCCTGAGAGTTTGCCATAAAGTTCTTGATGTCAACCAATTTATATCACATCGATGGGACCATTCTGTCTGCAATAACCAATATCCATAAATAAAACATGACTCCATCTGCCATACCGTTATTTTCAGTTTTTTGTAATACTAATATTGTATTATTTTGTTATTTAAAACGACTTCTCCAATAAGAAAATACGCATGAAAAACCTTGACAGAAAATGCCTTATACATTTTCCGATCAGTTCCGTATATCCTTATGGGTGACATAAAAGCAAGTGACTATTTGTTTAGGAAATTATCTTACTTCCTGCTAAGTACATCGATTTTCTACAATACAGTACAGCCTTCGATACATCTACATGAATAAAAACAAGGAATACAAAAGATGACATATATTTGTTGAAATTTTAAAGAAATTTGGCGGCTGACTCCAGTAGGAGGCACGTTAGAAATCTTCACGATACGAAATATCGTAATACTTGCTGTGACCGCGTCGTTCGTGTTCGTAACAAAGTTATCGGTCAGGTCGCAGATTTTACGATAATTTATATTGTATAAAATGAAAATTGTTTATTTCGTCGTAGAACCCAAAGCTCACTTAACGGAAGTCAAAATTTTACAATAAAAAGTCCCTACATAAGTTATAAATTATTAACAAAGTAAAACAATTATTAATGAAATTCTTTGATAAATCCTAAAGATGATTCTAAAATTATAGTAGCCTAAGTTGTACCTTATTACATTAGCTATCTGCCAGCGTAAGTCCCGTCAAAATCGGTGTAGCGGTTTTAGAGATTAGTCAGAACAAACAGACAGAAAAATTGTAAAAAATGTTATTTTGTACCTACCGTGTACATTATTATTGCATTTGGTGAAAAGCAGAACTTTTAATTTAACAAACACACACTTCAGTACATCTACATATATGTATAATACAATATTCAAACAAACCACCTACAACCATCTGGGCCTACAACCAAACAATAGATTGCATTTGCATTTTATGAGACCTTACTATGCCAGCATGTAAGTTGCAGTAAAAAATCAAGTCAAACAATCACAGGTCATCTATTTAAAGTCTTATTTGTTTTTTAGTTGTTTTCTTAACTATTTATTTTCGTTTCTTTTCGTCGTTCAATAGTCTGTTAACGTTATTTATGAGCGGCCAGTACATGGAGTGTACCTGCCACGGCCTCACTCCCGCCTCCATTACTCTCTGCCCACACCCTTCGATAGCTATCTGAACATGCCTTCTTTACACAATATCCTTTATTTGGAATAAAAAACGTATGGAAACTTATTGCTTGCTAAAACTGCTGAGTTAGGAAAGATAAATAAAAAGGTGCCTGTACCAAAATACTTTCACTATAGTTCTGTTTTTAAAATAGATATTTTTACATGCAGCTGCAAGAAAGTTGTTGCACAGGTGGAAAAATAAGGGCGACAGCATTACATACGTGTACTTTGTAATAAATAACGATCAATCGAATAATTTTGTACCCCGTTGTTAATGAGTATACCCGCCAATACTTGTCAAAGTCAAAATATTTTATTTAATCATAGAAACGTCAAGCTCACTTAATGAAAGTCAGAAAATTACATACACAATATTCATACATTTTTATTATACTGGCTTCGATTCTCGTCCGAGGCATGTATTTTGTGACTAATTTATCTTTGTTGTTAATATGAGTGCTATTTGGTTTTATAACTAAAAGGAAACATATTTGCACTCGTTATTAGCTGTATTTTAAATCCTGAATTATATGGAGATAGACATTAACTTTAACTACTAAAATACAGTTAAAGTCAACAAATTTCCCTCCTTTAACAAACTTAACACGTACATAATCAACATTCCAATGAGGTATACACATATTGGGTAATCTCAAAAATATCATCTATTGTTCCCGCGCGCAAATTTTCCACCCCAAACTTGTACAGCTGATTCAGGATTGTCCAACAAGGAAGCATTATATCCAGATCGATCGGGTTTGTCCAGTGAAAACTCAGCCGTAATTAATATAATAATAGTTTGGGGGGGCGGGTATAAAGTGCGCGCGTGGTCGCCGCCGCCATTCGCCGCGGGAACCTCCGCGCTTGCGCCCGACTCGCGAGTGACAGTGACAAGTGACAGTTGACCCACAAAATGTCCGCCAAAATTTACGTAAGTGTCAAATTGAGTGTTTAATAGCAATGTGGTTTTTAAACACCGAACGGATTTATTTTTCTTTTGAGTGAAGTGCTTTGTGGCAATGTTAATTGGATCGATATTTCAAAGTTCCCGGGTGGTTGTGAACCACATTTCTATTATTTTCGCATGTGATTTAGGTTTGAAGGCTCGAGGTCCTGCAGCGGAATGTCAGATATATCAGTAACACGCTAAATACACATTAGCTGAATGTTTATTCAAGGTTTCAGTATTCGCACGGTTGCGTTTGACTCCAGCTTTGTTCGAGCTTTTTCTTTTTTTGTTCGCTTGTGGTTTTGTTATAGTTGCGGTTTGTAGATGTGGTCAACATTATTCAATTAATGCACTTATTTTTACCTTTACATATTTACCTAATCTTTGCAAAAAAAAAATTTTAACATTTTTATTTTTAATAATATATTTGCGGAATAGGTAAAATACTCGATTGACACACTTACCTAATTCATATTAAAATAACTAAATTAATGAATTTTTATACCTAATGTCAAATCGCTACGGAAAATTTTTACTAAACTAAACAATTTATTTGTTACTTAAATAATTTATTTAATCAGACTGCAAGGTACTAGCAATTGTATGTACAATCGATGCGTGATTCAAAACCAACGACGCAGGTTGATCCGCGGGGTCGTGTGAAATGCCTCTGGTATTTAAGATATGCTATTGTAAAACAGTTTTTAATCATATCATTTAACGAACATTCGCTTCGCTTGGATAAAGTTAAGGTCCGTAAAGGGGAATCTTTGACATGTATTCTTTATTTGTGAACATTACAATGATAACCAATAAAAAAAGCTAAATGTTAATTTAAGTTCAGAACAACACAATATTATACTAATATTAAAGTCGGTTAATTAGCTCAATACAACGGTGAATATAATTAAACTCGGACAAAACATTGATTTATAGATTTATAATAAATAATTCTTAATTATTATATTACAAATAGATTTCGTACCTGTACATTTTTTATGCATGTACGTTATAATTCAGAATAATGTATAAAAATTTCAATATAATAATGACGTTTCATCGAATTTCATAAACGCTAAGCCATGCATTAGTATTTGGGGAACTAGGGACGTGGGAAGCTGAAACTAAATTAATAT
>DWJZ01010460.1:0-10105 GCA_018249125.1 Asbolis capucinus
GGCCATCTGACCCCAAACTAAGCGTTAGCTTGTGCTATGGTGATCAGACAACTGATAAACATACATATATATTTTTATAGACATACTTACGTAGATATTTACACCCAGACCAAACATTCCTGCTCATCACAGAAACGTTTGACCTGGGTGAGAATTGAACCCACGACCTTCGGCGTAGCAGTCAGGTTCACTAACCACTAGACCAACCGGCCTATAGTAACATTGGTTAGCTGAAATAATGTCTTTATCTATCTTAAATAAAGTTTAAATATGATGTTGACCAGTATTGCAACGCTATATTTACAGGCATGGAAGTAATTAAAATGCATTTTAAAACGTAGCGCGGCACCTCCTCTCAAATTATTTGCCAGCAATGGTCACCTGGCATTTTCCGTTTGTACAGTTTCATTTTACCTGGTAGCATTCGATTACCTGAAGCTATCAGCGTTTCGCAAGTTACATCGATACCAAATATAAACACATAATTTTCACATACCTCAATAACGTGAACAAAATAACTAGCGTAGACCAAGAGAAGTCCGGCCACGTTAACGTCACAGTAGCCGGCGTTAACGTCATGAATGGTGCCGTCAAACTGTTTTATTAATTCCTCTCTGCTTAACGTGTGTTCACCAATGTATATCATTCGAATAGCGTAAGATTTCTGTAAATTTTAACATAAAATTTATTAATTAATATTAAATACGGTTTCGGCTTTAAGACTTACACCAACATTAAGATGGCTGTAAATGGCCACCACAACATCAGTTATAGGGTTTTTCTTAGTCTAAGTCGAGGCTTTTGATTAAAATGTAATTTGATTATCATTTTCTCAAGAGCCAGCACTAGGCAGGTATTTAATATTATTTGTATCGTATTTGGATTCAAGACCATCAAATAAGTGTAACAACCTAGAATTGTCCACGTCCTTCGTTCGGATCTCATTTCATAACACGTAAAGGATCATTACGGTGCATAAAGGATTCAGATACCTTCGATCTCCCGCATTTGCAGCTCAGACAACAATGGTGGCCGTGGACTTCCATTACAAAGGCACAAAGGATTAATCCTAATGAACAAACACTGTCTATTCCCAGGCTGCCTGGGTACTAACTAATACATACACTGCTTCTGATATCACCTTTTGTTACTTCAAGACAATATTACTTTAACATCGCGAAAGGATCTCGACTCATGCACATATGCATGCATAACTCTACATATATTTCTAAAATTATGTGCGTATTATAAATTAATTGTCACTTTCTACGATGAAAATATAGTGGACACCTGCACCAGCTACGAGTTCCTCATAAATTCCTCTAAGCTGTGAGAAGCATGAATCTCTGGCCTGTGCCTCACACACTGTGCGGGGACCATGAACTCAGATTGAAACAGTAATGGGTGGCAGAGGGAGAGTTAACAACAAAATGAACAAAATTAAACTGTACTGACCAATCCAGCGTTGTGAAAATTTTCCTCTACAACATCAAATATGTTCCGGACATCAAGTTCCGGGACCGCCATGACGAGTGCTTAGCTTTATAATATTAATGAAATCATTTTGCAATCCATACGCCCAAGTATAAACACTGATTTCTAACGAAGTCTCTCAGTCCTCGATACGAAACACATTATTTAATGTACACCAACAGCCGTAACCATGGATACCTTTAAAAATTCTCACACACGGCCGACACGGGTCAACCATCAATTGCTATAACGTCACTGAATCTGACAATTGTATACCAGCAGACCACAGCAGACAACCCAGACACGGGTTGAAGACACTCCAGCCACGGGGGCGCACGACGTTGGCGTGCAATAAGTCAAACATGTTCCACTAGGGCCACAGCAGGAGCTACCTTGGCCACGATTCGAAAATAAACATTATTTTTATACAAGGTAGGTAGAGGGCAAGTTCCTTGGATCGATGTTTTCCGTCACCGAAGCAAGTAGAATGAACTTCTGATACGTAACTTTGAAAGTAAGAGGTGCGCGCCACAGGTTTCGAAGCCAAAAATTCTTACCACTGGGCTGCTACAGTACAGAAAATGACTATTCTTATATAAATATAATCTATATCCTGCGACTACCCTATTTTTTTTTTGCTTTTGTCATCTTTGTGTTACCAATTTAAGTATCAAGGAACAGTAAGAGACAGGTAATTGCCGCACTCAGTCGTTACTAGTTTCTTCAATCGCTCCCTAGTAAAATCTGTATTAGAATCTATTTCAGTATTAGTAATATCGAGAACGAATAAATAATTGATTTATTTGCACTAATTAATGTGGTTAATTGTTTTTAAACTTACATGCATAATTAGCCGTAGTAAGGCATACAAATTATATACATTGAAAACTCTTTATAACTTAATCCTTTAAAACTAAAAACTCCCTATAAAGTAGAAATGAGAACAACTTGGTTTACGTTAAAACCTTCATATTGTTCGTCTATTCCATATAACGATAAATGCTCAGTGCCTTGAGTTTCGTTATAAAGAGAATATAAATAAATAGATAATCATAGCTCTACCAAATAAATCCAATGTTGTATGCGAACATGAATTGAACAAAATGACTTTATCATCATCTCACTGTAAATTGGCTTTTGTTCTTCGTTTCATTTTTTAATGAAACAGAGGTAAAGGAATTAACAGAAAGCATAGTCGAGGTTACAAATTATTTATTTGTGAATACACACAGATAAAACGAATGTCTGCTACTATTGACCACACTAATAACGCTCCCGAATACTCCCGAACTTACTTCCCCACGGCCTGTCAGAGCGGGCACGCTGGTTCCAGCCGAACTTCTTTGGTTTGTATTTTTGTGAATCCTTTCGTTCTTTAGAAATGTCGTAATTCTGTGCCATAAACTGTAATTCCTGTGGAATTTCCTGAAAGAAAAATACAAGTATTACATGGAATTACTAAAACGATGTACAATTATAATAATTGTTATTATATCATATTTTAGCGTTTCAGATATACTCTTATGAGAATATGATGAATAATCGAATTTTATTACTGTTAACAACCGTTCAGTAATTGTCTACACTAATATTTTAAAGAGGAAAAACTTTATTATTTGAATTGACTAGGCACCGAAACTACTGGACCGATAAAAAAAAACTTTTACCACTAGAATCCTACATTATCCCTGATAAACATAGGCTTTATTTAATACGAGAAAAATTAGGGATCCGCGTGAAAATTACAATAATGTAACCCAACATGTGAAAAAAGTACCAAGAAATCTTTTAACGCGTACGCTCCGGTAATTATTGACAATAGAACATCATGATGTACTACAGTTTTACAGAGGACATCCTTATCTACAGATAAGTTCGCGATACCATATGTCTAACTGTTACAGTAATGTCACAATAACTACTTTTTAACTGGTACTTCCGAAGCGAAACGAGGGCAATTTCTAGTGTTTTATGTTTCCATGATAAAAAAGGCGTAACTCTTTAGAGTATTTCATAAGAATTACGCTCTTACTACTTTCCGTATAAGGGCGTAACTTTTATGAATTACTGTCCTCCGTCGTCCACTTCTTCTTTCTCCCTGTTCTTTAATCCTCCCACTTAACTTTTTCTGTTCTGAAGCGATATGTTCTTGACATGTGGAGTTCGTTAATGTCATTGACCCTGTTACTTCAACAATTTACCTATTAGTTGTTTTTTTATCTTTCCAGCTTGTGGGGGTCTGTAACTTCCTTCATGGCAACGCGTTAGTGACCCCGGCGATGCTGATGCCCAACAGGCAACTGTGATTCGTCATCATCTAGGTATCATCTGCTCATTCGCTTATAGCATAAAAAATATGTTGACAATAATTATATATATATCAGGCAACATAGTATATTCTATATTATTCGACATTTTAAACTTGCCGAATTAAATAAAATAAATACAATGAGCATTGACCTTCCTACTAATTTTATAAATAGCAATGTTTTTGAGGATGTATGGATGTTGATTTGACAGTCACACACACACAGTCACTTACACACATATACTTGGTGCAACTTCGGTCCGGAATAAATGTAAACAAACCATACAAAATCTTGTAGGGTTTTCAACAACTTAAACGAATCTCTTTTCCCTAAATCTCACAATTTTTTTGAAAAGTTGTTATTAAGACTAAGTATTGATTAAAGAACAAGGACAAATCACAAATAAATATAGTCATCCCAGTCACACAAAATAATTACAACACAACATCATTCACAAATTCATACTGTGACATCCTTAACTTAATGAAGGAGGGAACACTGTTCAACCTACTGAAATATCTGACTATATACTTTTATATTTTATTGATTTTCGTTTTAATACACTTTATACATATATCACCAAGCCCATAGCATGAAGTTTTTAAAAATGTAATAGTACAAAATTGTTAGCAACTGATAAAACAACAAAAGTTTAATTCTCCTGTTTGTCACAGGTTGCTCGGCAATGGTTTGTATTTAAACATTTCAAATCGAATTTCCACCGAGTATATAGTCATACACACACTCGGGCAAAGCCGCGGGCTGACCGTAGGGGAGAATAAAGTATTCACCTGGTTCGCTTCCTTCAACACTGATATCAAACTTTTGGCCTGCCTCGCGTCTTCTGTGGTCAGTATGGTGTGTGAAACCCCTTTGTTCTGCTGTCGCCCAGTGCGCCCGATCCGATGGATGTAGTCTTCGGATGTGTTGGGAAAGTCGTAGTTGACCACGTGACTCACGCCATCTACATCTAAAAACAAAATAAAATTCTAGTTAATATCATAACAATTATCATTTTAATTTAAAAACCTATTTAACCATGTAGGTATTCCTTCCTGGCAGACAGTGCGTTAATGACACCCGAGTCTGGTGTTGTTATATCTAAGGCCGGTGGTTATACCTTACCATCAGATGACCTATCTTGTTATTTGCCTGCTCACAACATAAAAAAACTCAATGCGGAGACAAAGTGGCCTTATAATATAGCTCAGTTATAAAGGTAATACACCTCAGTAAATATAGCAATTGGAGCGTTCATAGTCCTGCGTTTCGATTGTAACCAATCAATAAAGTTAGCAGCAGCTGGCGCAGTCGGTAGGAGGATGGGTGACGCTCGTGGCACAAAGTTATGAAGACTGCCGTGCTTCAGAGGGCGGGTAAAGCCCTCGGTCGCGGTTGTTGCTGTAAGATAGCAATCGTTAAGGCACGTCGGAGGCCTACTCAAATTGCGAAATTGATTTAAACTCACAGTAATATAGAATTATGCACATTATATCATTGTGATGCCACATCATAGCATGTAGGGGATAAAAATATTTACATAATACGATACCCACAAACAAACAAGTAAAATATAGATTGTTATTATTTTTATGTTGTTATTGTGTCTTTAAAAGGCGACCTGAGAATTTTTTTCATCGGCTGTTTTTCTTCCAGCCTATGTTAGAGTACAACGTAAGTTTGTATTTATTCATTAAGCTGATTTATTTATATTAATTAGGAAAACAAACATCGGTATTGATACAATGAAATTATCCAGAAATAGATTATATAGAATATCTTGTTACCTACATTGTTCTTTATTGGTTTATAATGTCAAACTAATGTGGGAACATTGGTGTATCTAATGACACTTTTGTTACAATCCCACTCAGCTTAATAAACTGTTCTAAAGTGAATTATCATATCATTACAGTATTTATACGCAATATATATAAAGGCAAAAAAGTTTCCATTAAAACATAATGGTACATTATTGTTAATTTGGAGCTTTGGACCTGACAGGTAGGTATTGTTTATTGGCACTTTGGGCTTTATCAAAAAATCAAGTATTTTTTTATATATTTTTAATTTTATAGTTGATCAATATTGACTTTCATTAAATGAGCAAATGGTTGATAATACAAAATAAATGATTTTTATCTAACTTATGTAATAAACTACATTAACAGTCTTACCCAGTCCACGGGCTGCCACATCCGTTGCTACTAGTATGTTGGTCTGACCAGATTTGAATCTATTTATGATATTGTCCCTTTGCATCTGTGTCCTATCTCCATGAATTCCATTTGCAGGCCATCCATTTCTTCGTAGTATCATGGTCAGACTGTCTACAAATCTCTTTGTATTTGTAAATACCAATACTTTTTCCATACCTTCTCCAGATATTTGGTGCATTATTGACTTGAATCTGAAATTACAATTAAAACAAAAAATGCTTATTAAAATTCTATTAATAAAACAATCAAAAGTGGTTCTTAATTGAATCTAAATTATACCATACATTCATGGGTTTAACATGGAGGATTTTTTGGAAGTTATAAAATAAAGAGAGATTTATAATCAACAATGATACTGACAGCAAATAAATGTTCTGCAGTCTGCTCAGATCTCACAGAAACCTGTTATTTGATATAGGTATTTTTCAATACACTTGTGAGCATGAAATATTTTGAATTTACACTATGGAAGTCATTATAAAGAAAAACATAAAGCACAAATTGATTGATGAATTGTGTAGGTCCTCAATATCTTGTACATGATACTCACATATCCATTTTCTGCTCTTGTTCACAAATGTGGATCTTCTGCTCAATGTTGTGATTGGCCGACAGCTCTGTGGAACCAACATTGACCTGAATAAACTGGCCAAGGTAGTCCTGAGCAAGATGTTGAACTTCTTTAGGCCATGTCGCTGAGAACATCAAAATTTGCCTTTCAAGGGGCACACCTTCTAATGCTTCTCTTATTTGAGGCTCAAATCCCATATCAAGCATTCTATCTGCTTCATCCAGGACTACATAAGTACACCTGCTAAGGTTTGTAATTTTGCTATTTATAAAGTCATTCAATCTTCCCGGAGTTGCGATAAGAATGTCTATTCCTTCCTGTAATGCTGATGCTTGTGGGCCTCTACTGACCCCTCCGTATATACACAAGCACCGTATTGACATTGACCGCTCAAAATCTTTGGCTACTTGCTCTATCTGCCTGGCCAATTCTCTTGTAGGCGCCAACACCAAAACTCTTGGGCCTCTGCCTCTCTTCCCCTTTGTTTCCTTCAGATGTACAACAGCAGGCAAGAGGTATGCCAGTGTTTTACCAGTACCTGTCTGTGCGATACCAACAAAATTGTTTCCTGCCAAAGCTATGGGCCACCCTTGTGACTGGATGACAGTTGGTTTGGAGAAACCTTCTTCTTTCAAAAAGTTCTTAATATAATCAGGGAATGTACTAGTGTCGAGATCCTTAAAAGGAGCTGGTACATCTTTACCTATTATTGTTATATTGTGTTCATTGCAGTATTCAGTATCAATATTCTCAGCAATTTTTGTGGCATAATTTCTTTTTGGTAATGATATCACCCCTATTTGTTTCACAACATGTTTTTGTACTTGTGTTGATGCTAAACATCTCACATTGACAATTTTGGGAGAATTTACTAAATTCAATCCTTTTATTTGCTTTAAATTTTGATTGAACCTGAAACAGTAACAAATAAAAGTGCTTACACACAAAATATTTTTCTAAAATTCTATATTTCCACACCAAATATCGACAAACATTACAAAAACCACGATTTCATAAAAAAATCGAATATAACGTTCCATCCCATTTACATTACTATGCATACAAAAAATGCCTCTCTTACCAACCAAGCATATATGCAGCTATATACATGATACAATAATTACACAACACATTTATTTGTAGTATTTATACTAATCCTTAATATAATTCAGTTTAGTTTTAAAAAGATTAATATCATGAAACTAGCTAAAAGGAAAAAGAACTTACAATTTAATTAAATCATTGCGGCGTAAAAAATATCTAATACTTGCGAATGCCATTGCAAAAGGTTTTTATTATACAAGTTTTAATACAGTTACACAAATTAACTGTCCTTCAGTTAAAATCGTAAAATGTTTTGATGAAGGTTTTATCAATAACACTGAATTACATTCTTAACAAAATCTGCTTTTATACATTTTTAAAGGAACAACAGTATTAACATAACCTTAAATCTTCAATTCACACTGGGCGCATGACAAAGACAATAGTCTAGTCAGTCGCGTGACATTTGACATACGGACAAATGTCAAATGAAGCTCCTGTCTCCACAGATTATTAAGGAATAACTCTAGTTTAGTATGTAAAAAGATTGTCATCAAATATGACATTGCCAATTAGAATCCTCAATTTTTTAAGGTTGTTGGTGTAAGATCTGCGAGAAACTGTGCAATTAGTAGGACTGCATAGCGATGCATCACTAGAATCGGGATGCAGCAATCGACCAATAAGACCAATCTGCCAGAACTTACAAAATATTTTATGTAGTATATTTAAGGACTTATGTCATAGGTCTAGTTGAAAGTTACGTGTGAACTTTGAAGACTGATAATATATAGAAATGTTATAAAAAGGAGGTCGAAGGCGTCACGTGTAACCCTTACAAGGGCTTCACGACTTGAACTAATAACAAAAACCCAAACCACCTGTGCTACTGTAGTCAAATTGCCTGATGCATATCAGGATTGAATTAATGCTGGAACCTTGGGATAACAGATAGATGCAAATTAACAGAAAAAGAAATAGGGTATTGCCTGCTTTCCGCAAATGTTACAGGGATGATTTGCAGTAGGTAATTGCCTTGGAGAACTGCCCCGAGATCCGAACGAAGCCTTTTCAGCGAATGCGTTTAAACGTTGGCTAGAAATAAATACTAATAATAAAAGTAACGGATTCAATTCTGTACATTAATTATTTTTTGAAAATTTTAACTTTGTTATAGATACAGACACCAAATCAATTATTTTTTTTGGATTTACTGTCTGTTTGTTCGTGCTTCACGCACTAAACACAATGCAGATTTATATGAAATTTGGCATAGTCGCAATTTTAAATGCGAGAATGGTTATAGGATATGCCTTATCCCTGAAAATGGCCTAGTTCCCACAGGAAAACAGGTTTAAATTAGTATGGAAACTCCGAAATCAATGGTCCAATTACATAAAGGAAATTTAGCATGTTTGTCGCTCATGTATGGTCTATGGTAATGGTAATAGGATACTTTTTATCCCAGAAAATTGTTTCCGTGGGATAATAGGCCAAAATTAGTATGGCAATTCGGAAACCCCTGGACAACTGTTCTTCCGAAGCGAATAGAGGGTAATTTCTAATTTGCTTCTTTAAAGACCAAAAGACTAAGGTACATTTGATATCGGCTATAAAATATTAGTTTATGCTTGAAAAAAATATTGAAATACCTACTAGCTTTTTACTGCGACTACGTCCATTTGGTACACCCCAACACTGAACACCACCTCTGATGCACCAATAAGTGTCATCCCTAATCTTCGATTCTATTGTCTCTGTACCAAGATTGGTCAAGATCGGCTCAATACTTTTGGCATGAAAAAGTAACAGGCAGTTAGTTACATTTGCACTCTTAATGCTAATAAGGATAAAATACATACAACGGACGTCAGCTTTAAGCGTTTATTTTATATTAAAAATGGCTATTGGGCAGATTTGATGCTTTTTGAAATAATGCTTAAAAAGAGCGGGGCTTTAAAATTGGTGTAACGAAGTTCCTGGCGAAATTAAATGAAACAATTTTGAAATTCAGAATTGGCCGTTGTTTGGAGCAGATTATATATATATATATAACTTAATTTTTACAAGCTTTTATCTTAGTGTTTGTACAAACATACATACATTAGTAAAATTGTTGTATTCGGGTAAAATTTTACAGGCTTAACGCGTTCAATGCTACATGCAATTTTGTGTTTATATCGAGATTAAAAAGTGTTTAGCGATTGTTTAGTGTATTTCCACGTATAAAAATGGCTAAAACCCCATCAAATTTATTTATTTGTTTTTATTGGTTTACCAACGATTGTTGCACAGTTACAAGTACACAGAAACAAAGTATCATATGCTAAATGCACAATCAATTAAAGGTAAACACCACATGCTATTTTAACATTTACCTTTTACCTTTACAAGTACCTTTACTAATTAACTACTAACTAATTTGTTATTTCACAGATTAGTCTGGGATTATTTTAGACAAATGTGCACGAAACTGGTTCAATTTAAGA
>DWJZ01010461.1:0-10105 GCA_018249125.1 Asbolis capucinus
TATGATAAATTTAAAATGTTTTGCAAAGTACACCTATGAATATTTATTTTGCCTTCCTGAGATATGTATTTATATAATAACTATTGCAAAGATATATGCTCTGAACCTTAACATGACTGTAAAAAAAATCTTGATGGATACATTGATTAATTAAATTATAATCTTAAATTAATTTCATTTAATAATTATAATCATAAATCAGACCAAATTGTGAAAAAGATTTGTATACTTAAAAAATGTTAATTTACATAAAATTTTATCAAAGAAACCGTTTACTAAAATTAGTATTTCAATTAAAGAAATTATTATATTATTAAGCTCTTAAATTCTGTAATACAAACCCATTATTAAGAAATAGTGATGTTCTATCAATATTCAAATTATATCGATAAGTTTTATCTCAACAATCAATCTCTATAAGTATCCGTGATTCTCATACCGTTCCTGACTAAAGTTACGAACCAATCTCTCGCAGCTATTATTGGAAATGGGATCTAATAGTTCACTGATAAGATTAAACTCCTCAGATATTTCTAAAACGCCTGATTAAGTGTTTAAACCCTTCCTTATTAAGCTGTTAATTCGATTGTAGTAAATAATTTGTCGGATAACTTAAATATTATCTTTACTAGATAGGAGATTAAAGTTTATTATATTTGGAAATTTAGATGTTTCGTGCTAAGTATTTGGAATTTAGAAATTGTAAATTTGTAATTGTAAAATTTTATAAAGAAGTAAATTTTAAGAGTCGTGCGGAAACATTACCGCTGTGTTGTCGTCTAAAAATTAAGCGCAAAGCACAGTGATGTAAAAAAATTGCCTATCTTGGCTCATTCTTCCATGTAAATACCAACGACTACCATACATATTTATTTATTGTCAAAAACCGTCTAATTAGCTAAAAGCGGACTTAATTACCCCCTACGCGTTATCGGCTAGTTGACCCAGGTTGATTTAGAAAGAAAATAATATAGAACTATTAAATCTGTACATCTATATGTCTATATATCGAGTTTTTAGTAAGGAATAAGCGGTTAAGCATTCAAGCGGCGATAGCCTAGTGGTTAAGAATTCAGCCTTCTACTCGGGGGGTCCGGGTTCGAATCTTCGGACCATAATACCATGTAAATAGGAATCCTAAGCACTATGTACAAGTGTCTATTAAATACACTCACAAAGCATCAATATCAGAAAGACGTCTAATAAAGTGAATACACCGAGACCCGTTACAGGAGTCTAATCGTAAACACCGGTTGTCCTACGATAATCGCATTACACCATTCAACGTACTGTAAGCCGTACAGACAGACAATACGCGACCATATTTGCATATTCGGAACGCCTCGGGTAACTGTGTAATTACAGGATTACACGTTTCGTAATGTTTAACCCTCGGCGGTGTATTCTACTAGGATTAGAAATATACAAAACTAGTGTTTAGCTCCTACTTCGCCGTGATATGCCTCGTCACAATATAAGCATATACTTGTATGTTATGGGTATTCAAAATGTCTTCTACATCGATATGCGACCCAGTTGCATGGATTATGGTGACGGCTGAACTATGGTGGTGCTTGGAAACTTGTGACAGGAAGACATTTGACAGGTGTCACTTTTGATGACGATTATGCTGTTGATATGAGTTGAATTGAAACACAGAGTTAATTCGCCACGTGTTCTGACGCGACGCGACACATACAGGATGTGCCTGGGCAACATTGTCACTACTAACCCTGATTGCTTAGGCAATGGTTCCTTCTTTCTCTGCCTTCCCCGTGCTTGCAAATGTATCAAGTTATGGTACTCCTTTCCCGGCAGTGCTTTAACTACACCCCTAGCGTATCTAATGTCCAAGACTTATCATGACTTGTAATGCCATGTCGTGACAGAAATGGCTTACCATCAGACATGCATCTGGCATACCCACGTGAATTGATTTGCTGAGATATAAACGATAATTCCAAAAAAATATGGTCGTTATATCAATAACAGCTGCATTGAGATTAAACAAAATTATTAAAAAAAACTAAATTTTTAACATATAATTTTATCCCAAGTTCAATATCACTACAGTTACAGTATCATTATTAGTATAGATTAAAACGTCTTACAGTAAAAGCGATAAACGAGATTTAAACAGGAAAATCAATTTTGTGGGTAGCTCGAGGCAACTGGTAGCGACCTCTGGCGGATGAATGCGACGCCGTGTAATATTCCCCGGGGTTCCACCATGGGTGGTAGACGTTTCTCTAACGTGGATATTTATTTGATATATTTTGCGTTGGTTTGTTCGAACTAAATTATCGACACAACTGTTGAATCTTGATTATGGACAGCGTAGTGTAACGGAAATTTATTAAATAAGTTATTTGCGTACATGTAATGCTTGTGAATATTTCATAATTTAATAACCTTTATTTTTAATGGTTACTGCGTTAAACATTACACAAAAGAATTACGCGTTACGTTCTTTGCTTTTCTCGTAAATAAAGTAAAATTTCCATCTTTTTGAATGCGACAGCACACACGATAGAGAATCCTACATTATGTTATAATCAGAGCAGGTACTGTGGCATAAAATATAAACACCAACGAAAATAATATTTAGAAGTTAAACTTTTTAAAAGAATACTATACAATACTCAGGTAACTGATAAACATACATACAGTGTACATATAAATTTAAATACATACCTGCTCATTAGTACAAAAATGTCCTGAATGGGAATCAAACCCGACCTGCGGAATCGACCTTCGGCATAGCAGTCAAGTTCATTAACTACTAAACAAACAGGCCCGTCAGATATTTAAATAAAGTAAATATTTTCTACAATATTATCTGCTACATACATCTCATTATTACGGCTGCCCTTTAATTTTAACTGTATCATATATGGTGTCAAGACAAACGGACTTTCCGAACTGGAGCAACCATTTCGGGCCGCTTGCCCCCAGACGTTCCGTTATTGGAACAATAATAACCAGGTACATTCGCCAAACAAATTGGCTGCTTTATTCATAAATATGTATAGAAACCACCGCCAGGGGATCTAATGCCTCTTAAATTGTCCCACGTCTCTGTACATTAGCAATTCGAGAGCATTATATTCAATCCACCGACAGTTTACTGAGTTAGGGCTATTGCTGGCCGAGAATTATTACCGCTCTGATTTATGATATTGGTAATTTGTTCTATCGGAAGTCCTTTGGGGTAACCAGCCATGAAATATCGGCTAACAATATGCAAATTGCTTGCGGTAAAGTCGCTCTGATGTAAACTAATTTTAAGAGAAATCTCGGTGATATTGATAAATCTGCACATTAAACTACATTTTTTTTAAATTAGTAAAACTATGTACAAAAAAATAAATTTTGACACCCCCTATGATGCCTATTCTATAGTGGCCATAGTCAAAAAGGCATAAAAATCAGCAGAATTACTCAAAATTGGTTTCTTTTGTTTCAGAAGGATCTCACGGACGACTGTGTGTTCGAGGAACATTTTGAGGAAAACAATTACAATACATACTCCCGCATTCGAGGAGGGAAGAAGACCTTCCTAGCGCTGGACAACAGAGGCAGGTCAAGACGGACGCAGATCCCCGAGAGCAGGCCACTGGGCAACCTCTCCGGATACGCTCTAACCCTCACGAGACGGTGGGACGGTCCAAAACAGACGCAGTGCCCGCCGAGACGGCACCGCGGTAAACTGAAACGGCCGCCGCCATTCCACAGGAACTGTCAGCGGCGGGTTCAAAAACAGAACCTAAGAAAGAGAAAGAATAAGAAAGCGAACAATCCGAAGAAGAAGCAAAGGCATCCGAAGGCGCGGAGAAAACCCGGTAACGGGACCACGACGACGACGGAGGCCGGGTGGGATGAGTCCACGATGTCAACGATGTCTACCACCGATGCTGAGTTTTTTCGGTCAGCGACCGCGCAGGAAGGGCTCAGTCGCGCGTGAGCCGGTCGCTACTCGCAGTAGGAGCTGCCGTTGCGCTCGTACACTAGCACCGTTCCACACTTACCACTCCATGAATCTCTTAACTCTGAGTGGCTTAAGTTGTCCTGAAAAAGTTCTATATGTCTAGAACGTGACGAAAAGTCGTCTATTACTATTTTGGTGACGAAAATTGGGTGTAAGGGCCTAAATCCTCGGGCATCGAGAATTTCCAAGAATTGTGCCCATCCTTGTAAATTTTGAGCTTCGCTCACACTTATTTGATAGTATTATCAACGCTTTGTGGGAAATTGAGACTAATAACCGACAAAGCTGTAACTTAAACCCAATGAAGTTGGGAACTTAATATCCTCCTTAATTATAACGTACTTTAATACTCAATCTAAAAGTCGTTTAACGAACTACTCGCAGCTGGACGCTGCACTTCGAATGAATTAAATGATATTATTCTACCAAAGCTACTGAAATTATCTATCTCAATTTATATTCCTAGTTCGCTTTAAAACGTAGGTTTATCGGCAAGATTCCAATTGTCTTAGTTATCATGAAATTAACCTAGATGGTAACTATAATTTTATTAATTAAACGTGTGAATTTCTTATGAGTCGAGGCATCGTTTTGTGGTGTGAGGTGGAACGGTGCGTGGAAGGAAAGGCGGTCTTGTTTGTGACATATCGGTAGAAGAATCAAAATACTGTATTTCCCATTACCCTTTGTTTATCCACCAAAGGCTGTTTATTCGTACATCATCGGCAAACATCTCCAATTTCTATTTAATTAAATCTTAGTGAGTCGTTAATGGCCGTTATGGCTCCGGCAATTCCGTTACCCGATGAAATGCACTATCGCCGCCGAAATCTTAAGAGATCATAATTTTCCATAAAGTGCTCCCAGGTGTGCTTTTGAATTGAGAAACACAGCGTTAATTCTTACGATCTCCAAACGCGGTCATGATTATAATAAAAAACAAATTAACCTTATCTACTCGGGTTAGTCTCACGCGCAGCTCGCCGACTTGGAACTTACAGGAACCGCAAAATTTTGTACTTATATGGATCGTGGTATAATTTCATAAGAAATTGACTGAAAAATATGACTGAGTAATGTAGGTACTGTCGGTATCGGAATAGGCTATGATAGGATAGAGTGCGGCGGACGGCATGCTTCTGTTTTAAAGGTTTAGCGACCGAGACCAGCGGTCTTGTGTTTACAACACATGTTCCCGTACAAATTATAGGCACTTTCCGGACAGAACCAGTTCAGACCGGATTGATGCGGTTATTCGCGCCTACCCTCACTTCACGTACACCGCTCGCCTCGGTTCGCCCAAAATTGAATTAGTGATAACTGATAAACATTAACGACGAAGAAGTGACTACTAAATAAGTTGTTAGAAAAACGTGTATCTAATTTGTAAATTATTTATTTTATTTTCCATAGAGAAAGTCGTATTTTGTTAACGTTTTAGTTGATGTTTTTTAATTCTCTTGTCCCCTTTAGTTCCATCCGAATGTAGATATTAGGATGTCATACGCTTGTACTATTAGTGAGCCAATTTATGTGTATAATATTTATGATTCCGTTCGGTGACAATCATGCTTTATATGGCATTGTGTATATAGTACCTACTTGCGAATATTGTGAGTGAATGGATTGCACGAAAACATTCTTTAGAATTTCCCTCGCATTCAAGTCATATGATAAGTGTCTTTGAATGTTGGCAGCAAAGATTCTTCGAATGTACAGTGTCGCAAACTGAACATTCTTGAAATTCTAATTATTTATTTACGTTTCTATAATCAAAGATAGCATTGATGACATTGTAAATAATCTCTTGCGTATCAAGAATGTTACGTTTTCACGACAAAATTATTAAAATTGGTCGGTTTTTAGATATAGGAGGCAAAATACATGTAAAAAATGGTTTTGATGTGTAAGATACTGTAACTTTTAATCGAATATAAAATAAGTTTCCAGTACTGCCAATGATGCTTTTATACTGCCAGGAGTAAACATTTTGTACCGGTTTTTCATGAAATATGAAATTGTACGTATAGTGCATTCGCTGTTAAAATATCTTTCAAGAATTGTATCTGCAACAAGCTTTATGAATGTACCTACGTATATTATACGGATATTTTGAATTTATTTATAATCTATGTATTTTAATGTAAAGTCTCACGAAAACGACATAAAATCTGTACACGACGAAGCATTTACATCGTTTACATTTTAACGACTTTAAAAACTTACACTTGCGTACCGATTTCTTGTCATTTTCGATCGTTAAATTATTCGAGTATCGGGTTTGTTATATAAACAAAACACTCGTTATTTTATTGTAGCTAAATTAATTACCAATCGATCTTTACATTAGAATAGAAGCAGTATTTCGGTATTGTGTATGTGGTTCTCCGTTACAGTACCTAGTTTTATAGTTTTTATAATTAAATAGACCTTATAAGAAAATCTGTTACTATTCGTGATTTTCACTTATCTGTAACACGGTTATTTGAATCCTATCATTCTAACTGACGTTGACAAGCCGTGGTGTTGCCAGACTCACATGGTCCATTAACGGCCGTTTTCAATAAGCTATCCACTCATATTCTCTGGTAAGTTTTTAACTAATAAGAAGTAACACTAAAATATAGTGACTTCTTGACAGTTGATGGGCAAGTTGGGATTATGGATAGATAGAATATTGAAAGCGTAAGTCTGTTGTAATGGGAATAACTCATATGAGTTTGGCAAACACGTTTCTGACTGGTCTAAGTGTAAAAATACGTTATTATTTTATGTTATTTATACACATGTGCCATAATATACCTACTTCTATAGGTTTACCTACCGATTCAGGAAAAATGTTATTTTCCATGTTAAACTGTTTCGCACAATACAATACTTTATAATTAAACTAAAGGGAGTAGGAAAGATTGCAATAGAGTCAAAACCAAATTGCTATAAAACTAAATCATTTTAAAAATTAAAAGAAATCGAATGATTATACTAATCCAGACAAAATAGCGGTATATTCATGTTTTATATATTATACTACAGCATTTATGTTAATTATGCAACGACAAAATTATTAAAATACTATACTGACAGATTGGTACTACGGATATGTCCTATTGGTACATTAATAATTATACCGACCCGTACATCACTAGTACCGCCTCGAATACGTTCAAGAAAAAAAGTTGTACAGAATAAATGATGTACAAAGTCACATGATTTGATTTACTGATAAATGTATAAATTAGTTACTAATTTTCAAATGAAGAACGGCACGTACAACTATAGATAAAGTAGTATTATATTTATTTACGAGAAATAATAATTAAAAAATTCTATTCTGTCAAACAATTAAGAACAAACGAACAAGCGAGATTTAAAAATGGCGCCCTTCGAATTACAATATTTTATTGTTTATTTGTCACTTTCGGTCTTAGTCGACACAACAATACAACAAGCTTACAGTTGTCAAAATTGCTCGATTTTCGCGCCATTTCGCGCTATCCGTGATCGCACTCAGTACTGCTTCGCGGCAGGTTCTACCAACTACAATATCCTGGACCACAATCGAAAAAAAAATTTGACAAACAAATTTGACAAGTTTGTATGCTAAACATTCTTTTTAAATCGTAGCCGAAATATAGACTATAGGTCCATTGATTGAATCTGTGGTAACTAATAATAGTAGGAGTACCTATCAGTATTGGTAATAAATATTATTACGTGCTATTGAAGCTGTGCGTACCAAAATGACTCTATCACAGTCTTTCCTTAAAACCGGGAATGTTAGAGGGGTCAAACAGTATTACTTATTTCGATATGTTTACATTTATACAATAGAAAATGGGAAACTATTTTTAAAATTAAACAATTGAATGTTCTGACGTAGGATTTTAAAACTTACCTTTTTACGTAGTTGTACCAAAAGAAGATTGAACGAAACTTTTAGACAATAACTTTTTACAGCCTCTTAGACCGACAAATAAATAAAAATGATTCTTTAAATATTGTATGATGTTTTATTTCCTGCCTGTTACTATCCTATTTTGGTTTCAACCCATCGATGACCCACTAAGCACAGGTCTCCCCTTACACTGATAGGACCTACAGTACACTCCACAATGCTGCTTCATTGCGGAGTGATGGAGAAGTTGGCGTTAGTGGCTAACGGAAGTTTTTATGCCGCCTGAAAGCCCCCGTAGCTTTACAACCGCGACCGATGGCTTTACGTGACCTCTGAACCAAAGCGCTCATGAAATTAACCACTAGCGGTTCCTTTATTCAACCGCACCAGCGGTTGCTTAACTTTTCCAATTAATTACGATCGAAACAAGCCGGCTATAAAAGCTAAGTAAACAAAGACACTGCGTATCATCCACGCTCAAAAAGATTGAGTCCTTAGCAAATTCACATTAAATAAATTAATTAATGGAGCTTCTCAGAATCGATTAATTAGTAACCGTTATAAAAAGTGATGATAGTACGAACCGACGTCAAAAACTGAAATCGATAGTAGTATTGATGGCGTAATAGTGTTGCCATACGTGAAATATTGCCACAATTTGGGTGGTCAAGAAAAGATCAATAATTATTTAAATGCTTTATGACTGTTAACACTGGTTTATACTTACAGTATGTCCTTCATTGATTGCATTAAAATGAAAATTAGCACACATATAGATAATACTCAATTATGCAGTGAGAGCCTAGTGATTAAGAATTCGGCCTCCGACTCGGAGGATCCGGGTTCGAATCCCAGGGCGCGCACTTCTAGCTTTTTAGAGTTATGTTCGTTTTAAGCATTTAAATGTCACTCGCTGTAACGGTGAAGGAAAACATCGTGGGGAAACCTGCAAGCGGGGTACTTTGCAAAACTCTAAGGTGTGTGAAGACTGCCAATCCGCACTTGGCCAAGGTGGTGGACTAAGGCTTTAACCTTCTCATTCAGTGATGGGTTGAGATGACGATGACATTTAGATTAAATTACATTTACATTAGCGCATACATATAAAATACCTACCTACACAAACAATTCTCACAACACAGGATTTTTTTATCAATACATAAGGCGGACGAAGCCGCGGGCAGAGACTAGTTTATAATTTTAGTAGAAAGTAGGATTATGAGTAATGACTTGTAAAGCCCTGTATTGATGGTTATGATTATACAATGTACTAGCTATACCCGCAGCTTCGCTTACCCATATAAATTGTTTATATTATTTCCAGCGGAACAAAAACTCCCATACAAACTTTCATCCTATATCCCAAAAAAACTCCGGTATTGTAAAAAGTATCCTAAATGTTAAGTATTTCTCGAGATTTAAAGTCATTCCAAAAATAAACGCTACATACATAAATTAATATGTATTTTAGTACAAACTTGAATCCCCCTTTTCATCTTTTAAGGGTAAAAATTAAAGAAAAACTGAATTTACATTGATTGTATTGTATTAAGGATATGTAAAATTCAAAGAAAAGTAAACAGATATACATATCACCCATGACCTTATATCGAAAATTTCAAAATATTCACAGAATTTTGCCATTTTTTTCTTTTCATTACAAAATATCAAAATACTGAGACCCATGTGTTTCATTGATATAAATAAGGAAGGTTTGTTGCAAATTTCAAGCAAAATTGTTGATATTTAAAAAAATAATCCCATTCAAACTTTCCATCCGAAGGAAACCCCAGTATTACTGGAATAAAACAATCCTCAATGTTAATCCAGGATACAATAATTTAGTTTTGAAAAGTTCGATGCAGGGAGGCTTTGTAATCGATATTAAGACCAAAATAATTTTATTTGGATTAATTGTCGGTCTGTCTATCTGCTCGAGCTTCACGCAGAAGTCACTGGACAGATTTAGATGAAACTTGGCATAATTGAAGTTTAAAATGGCTTTATTCCCGCAGGATAACGGGATAAAATTAACATGGCAACTCTAAAGTAATGGAACAAGTTTGATGAGATTTAGCATATTTGTAGCTTATGTGAGGACAGTGGTTATAGGATACTTTTTATCTCAGTAAACTACTTTGTTTCCGTGGGATAATAGGTTTAAATGAGTATGGCAACTCTGAAACTACTGGATAAATGTTCTTCCGAAGCAAAGCGTAGAA